>JAIFOV010000010.1:600000-837834 GCA_020654155.1 Novius pumilus | reverse complement strand
ATTTGTAGATAATTTATTAAAACTAACCTAATTTTTGATTATTAAATTAGGACATTTTTACCAATTGGAAGGCTAAAGGATCCCCTTATTTTTTTTTTTTTTTAAAAATTTTTTTTTTCAAATTTGGGGAGGATTCGATAAATTATTTTCTAAGTTTTGCTGAAATGTTTCTTTTCATGTTGGCGCATTTATGTGAATTTCTAATTCTAATCAGGCTGACAGATGGATGTTTCAGAATAATTTAACGTTTGTTCAAACTGAATTTTTGTTTTCAAACTTTCCATATAAAGGTCATTTGATAGCAATGTTCAACAGGATTCGAAGAAGGAACATGGACTCATTTAAAAAATGGATTTCTGTTTCACACCAAAATGTTTATTTAAGCAAGACAATTGAAACTAAATTCCCATAAACCAGACTTAATTTATTTTCCAAAACAAGCTATAACTTGTTCGATATTTAAACAATCATTCATTGAGGAAATGTTCTATAGTTTCAAAAGATGATATTTTAACAGAATTTGGTCTTTCAAATCTAGAAATTGAGGACCTCTAATTTGTTGTTCTACTAACTTAATTACGAAAAAAAGGAGATCAGTGAAACTCCCAAAACCAGCTTGAAAATAACGGTTTCAGGTTCCAAATTTTCCAAAATTTAATCAAATGCACTAAACCAATCTGAAAGTTCTGTCGAAATTGTTTTTTTTTTTTTTTTTTTTTTTTTTTTTTTTTTTTTTTTTTTTTTTTTTTTTTTTTTTTTTTTTTTTTTTTTTTTTTTTTTTTTTTTTTTTTTTTTTTTTTTTTTTTTTTTTTTTTTTTTTTTTAAATTTCTTTGGGAAAAAAGACGTTAAAACGTTTTAACATCCTTTTCCTTTGAAACAAAAAATTTTTAGAAAAATTTCTATTTTGGGGAAGCCCCCGCACAAAAATTGTTTTGAGGAAATTTTTCATTTAACTGTGGAACTTTTTGGGCCCTGGAAGGGGAAAAATTTTAAAATTTTTAAAATTTTTCCCGGGAAAAAAAGGGAAATTTTCCCTTTTAAAAGTGCGTTCCTTAATTTCAATTTGGGGGAAAAAATAAGGGCAAAACATTGGAAAATTGGAGGGGGGTTTCCCAAAGAAATTTTTTTAAAAAAACCTTTTTAAATGGTTTATTGAAAAAAAAGAACCCGGGAATTTTTTTTAAACCTTTCCTTTTTGGGTTTCATTTATCTTATAACATGTTGTGTAACATTATTTTGTCAGTTTTCATTTCACATTTCATTTAGGCAATGAATGAAAATGGAGGGAAATGCACCTCCACTTCCTCCCTTGATTACCCTTTTATTCCTTGCTTTAAAACCCTCTTGAATTGCTGTCCGTTCACCTATAATTCCCTTTAGTTAGCCCGTTATGGATTCTGCTTTTCTCCCTTGAATAACAAAAGGTTTTCCTTTTCTATTTTTATTACATTTCTTTTCAGTTTCAGTGATTTGGACGATGTTCACTAGTTTAAGACTTTTCTGATTTGTTTTGTTTGTCATGAAGGAATGAGAACAAATTTTTTAAGCATGATATTTGGTCAGTCACTGGTTATACTATGTTTCGATGCAATTCTGGTAAATCCCCAATCGGATTTTATCTGGATATCGCCAAACTTTGTAAGGGTTTCGAGGACGATTACCAAAGCCAATTGGAACAAGATAATCGGCGCGAATTTTAGAATGTTCAGCAGAATAAGGAATTTTAAAGCATTTTTTGTCAATTTAATCTCTTTCGTGGAAAAAGAACATGATTTTGACAATGATCTTGCCTCAAAAAGATTTAAGCAAATAATAACGATATTTCCGGGAACGCAAACTGTCGTTCCTCAATTATAAATGAAGCTTGGCACGAGATGGCTTTAAAAAGGGCTTGCGTTGCAAACGACCAAAGCTTTCCTAAATTCAAACGTCGATCTTATTAAAGGGAAATGACGCCATTCAATAGGACTATAAAATCTCAATCTCGGATTGGTCAGACAATGGATATAAACAATTAACATCTTCCGATCGGTTTTCTATTTCAGAAGTCAACACGCAATATGTTCAGAAAAAAATTCAAGAAATGTCATCCGAAAGGAAGATTTAACAATCGTATTCTAATCGAGAACCCTAGATTCCCCCGAAATTCGAATCGCGGAGCTAAATACAACTTATTTAAAGCAATCTTTTGCTAATCTTCGGTCTTTGAGACGTAAAGGCAAAGATTGTTCTTACTTTGGAGGCGTACGAATTTGGGAGCACCGAGACACGATGGTTCAAAAAGAATTTAAGACAAACCGCTAACTTCTCCATTTCGAGATTTTGGTCTGAAAGTAACTGTTCACCGGAAATATCTTTCGAGTAATCTCGAATCGACGTTCCTGTGCCCTTATTTGACGATTCAATTGGTCAGTCATAAAACTGAAGAATCGATTTTCCGACGCTTAATTTTGATTTCTCATCATCGCAAATTATAAACCAAATAACCATGAGTGGAAAGCTTCAACGTTTAACACGGAACTTATGCTGGAAACCGATTTTTTTTATTCAGTGCAAACGATCTTTCAGTTGCTTTTTGAAAGAATCTAGGTAAGATGTCTTGAGAAATTAATTTCATCTCCTGATCAACTATCGGCACAGGATTACTGTACATCGTTGCGGTAAATCCGCAGCATTAGCTCATTCTCAAAAGCATCTACGAAAGTGTCATTCGTAAGTGTGGCTCTCGCAACTATCCTCATTCCGGATTAAATTGACATGCAATACGAGAATCACGATTATATGGAGCAAATATCTGGAACCTTAGGACAAATTATCTAACATAAATCGCACGAATGTTCCAAAACACTGGAGTAAGTTTTCTCAAAATCCTATGGATAAACATATGAATGTTCAAATAAGAACTTTTTCATTTGTTCATAAAATATCTGTATCATGTGAAAAATTTACCATATTTCGACGCATCTCGTCGAAGACTAATTAATAAATTAATTTCAAGTTTTATCAAATCTGTAATTTAAATTTCGCATAAAAAAGAAAAAGGTTAACACTGCTAAAATTAATCCACTCTAAATTAAATTAGTGAAACATTCGATCACTGTTGTAATTATACCGGGAGAACTAAGAAAGGACAAATGGCTGTTACGTATTCCAAAGTGGCTGACTCAAGGCCCCGTTTCATTCCACAAACAAAACTACTGGAAGGAGAATTAATTACTAAGCACTTAAAAAATGAGGAACAGTTAAAAGCGCAACCACAAAATGCCAACACACGACACAAGGATCTTCAATCTATGCATAATTAATCAAACAAAGACTTTGTGGAAAAATCATGCCCAACTAAATCTAATTGAAAATTCCAAAACTGGTTATAATAATAAGCTTTCAAATGGAATAACTCCAAACCGTTTTCCTCAGAAAACTGTATACATTGTTGAATTGATCAAATTTGCTTTTGGAACAATATGTTTTCTTTGTTTTTTGGGGGTCTTCCTTTTAAAATTTTGGTTTTTTCCTTTTTTAAATTTCCCTTTACAAAAATATTGGAAAAAGGCTATGTTAAATTAGTTGAAATTTTCCCGGTTAATTGGTGAAAAAATGGGTGACGGCTGAAAAGCTTTTGATTTTTCTTGGTATCATTTGGGGGTGGTAACCCCTTGGTTTGTTTGAAATGAAACAAAAAGTTGGAATTTTTTTCTTGTAAAAACCTTTGTTTCACCCTTCAAACCATTTTTTTAAAAATTTGTTTTCCCAATGACCCTAAAATTCTTTAAGTTTCAAAAAAAATTCTTTTTTCATGGATAAATTAATAAAGTTTTTTGGAAATACTTTCCCTTTTTAAATGGGCAACCAAGGGTTCTAAAGATTTTTAACATAAGTTTAATTTATTTAGGTTTTATTAAAAACTTCTTTAATTTTTCAAATTTTGGGCGTCATAAGGGACAATAAAAGGAAAATTTTAACCAAATGAACTTATTAAATTTCAAAATAAACTTTCAATAAAATATAAATTTAAAATTTTATCAATTATCGAGAATCACGTTTTTTTGAAGTTAAGTTTATTTATTTCTGTGGTGTAGAACTAAAGAAAGAGCACAAAATGGGCTTGGTTGAGCAAGTAAATTTTCAAAGATGGGTCTGTACTCAAAGATGGGTACTACTCCAAGTATTCAATTCTATTCATAACGAAATTGACTTTACCATGGAGATTGGAGGATCAACAATTAACTTTCTGGACTTAGCACTAAATATAAATAATGGCAAGATGGAAACGAAGATTTTCAGGAAAGGAACGCAAACCACAAATACAATAGACCAAACTTCTAACCACCCAGAAGCTCACAAAAAGGCATCTTTCAATTCATACATTAATAGACTAATTAAAGTCTTTTTAAACAAAGAAACCTTTGAAAAAGTAAAAGAAATTATCAAATACATGGCCCAACACAACAACTACAATCCTTAAATGATAGATAAAATAATATACAAGAAACTAACTAAAGAGTTGATAAGTAAATAAGACATAAAATACCAAAATAATGAAATAGTCTCAAAACCAAGATTATCTCTCTCATTCTATATAAGAGCTGTTATAAAATAGCAGGGGTGTTTGAAAATAATATAATATAAGAATTGCCTTTAAAAGTATAAATTGTTTTTCTATAAGAAGGATAAAACAAAATCTTAAAAGAACATGATGTTAAAATGTAAGTTTAGACCTATAAAGAGCCATTAAACCAAAGGGAAACTAAAATTAATAGAAACAACTTTGAAAATTTAAAAGCCACCAAACAGAAAACAAAAAGGGATTTGCTTTCCAGTCTTGAAAAAAAATTACTTTGGGAAATGTTGAAATAAAAAAATTTTCTAATAAAAATTTTTAAAATAAGTGGAAAATATTTGTATAGGAATTTTAAAATTTACTTAGCTAAAAAGCCCAAAAAACAAATAATTTTTTGCCCTTTTATTTAACCCAAAAAAATAAACTTAACCTCGAAAAGGATTTGAAATTGCCTTAAAATTTTAAATTTATATTTCTTGGAAAGGATTTTTATTTTTTATTTGGTTAAACTTAATCCTTTTATTTTCAGCCCAAAATTTTAAAAATTGCAAGAATTTAATGGAAATAATGTTTTAATCTTATTAAAATGCAGAATCCTAAAGCCTTGTGGGAAATAGTAGGTAAATTTTAATTTTTTCCAATGAGGACCAAAATTTTAGTTATTTTGTTTACTGATATATAACTTGCTCATCATGTCACTACAAAACATCTGAAATATTGGTTTCTTAACAGAGTAGTAGAAAAGTTAATCATCTGGACGATAGAAATTGTTTGAGCTTCAAACTTCCACACTGCACCATAAGCATCAGTCAGGTCCATGAACGTCGTCATTGTGTACAGTCCTCTTTGGAATCCTGGGTCTATAAAATGTATTTATCCTAAGACTTGCTTAGAACCGCTTTCTTTCTCTAAAACCAGAATGTTCTGGAAGCATTCTTGTGTGTAGTGTTGAGTAAATTTTGTTGTAATATAGTCTTTCCAGAACGCTGAAAAATGAAATCGGACAATAGTTAGCTTGGTCAACTTGAGAGTGTTGATGCTTTTAGCTATTTTTAATTTTGGGAAATATATTGTATGAAAACGAGGTTCTGAGCTACTTGTTGGTGCTACTACCTAATCAAATTATAGATTGAAGAAAAAGATCATCCAAACCTGCTTTTCAGCTATTTGAGATCTTTCTGCTTGATCAACGTCGGCACTAGTAAGAGTGGAGGAATGTAGACGATTATCATTTAGATCATTGCTGATTGCTATAAAAAGTTCCCGCAATATTTGATTTCGAAGTGTGGTAACTTCTGATCTCCAAACTATCCCAGGAATGTAAAAACTTCGCTACTAGAGTAAGTAAAATCTAGACCTTGAGTTGCACTATACCAGTGTTTCTTTCTCTTTGTGTTAAATGATTCAAAGCACCATTCCCGTTTTCATCATAAACTTGAGCCAGCTCTCCAATTTCTTCGTTTGAGCAAGGAACTCAGGAAAGGTAATTCGATTTCTTAGTTCAATTAGAATAACATGAGTTTTATCTAATTTTGGGTCTTGTTTTGCGATTTCAGAATGGAAATGATTTTCCAAAAATACGTTTTTCTCAGGCCTCGCGAAAATAGTCACAATATCACGTCGTTGACTATAAGAGTCAGAATAGGCCTCACAACCACTTTCTCATATTTTTTTGAAACGTTATGTCATCGTTAAACGAAGATATCTGACTAATATACGGCTTTGATAGTCTGACAAAATTAAATAGGACGTACAAAAAATGAAAAAGATGATTCAACATATCAATTATTAACAGCTGGAAGTGTTTCTAACACAATAAGAAAGGTCCCCTGGTCGGAATTATGGAAACCACGATGTTCACGACGTTTAATAATGTTACACTCATCTTTACGACCATTGAAATCTGCAATCGATAAGTATTAACCAAACGCCTACTTTCAATTGCTCCCAGCTGCTTGGTGCCAGCCTTCTTGATAAACCAATCCTACTTGTTCGCCCACTTTTCATGAGTGAGTTCCCTGTAAATCACCAGTTTTGACTTACATTCTGCAAAAATCACCAAACCATCAACGTTGTTTCCTTGGTTGGGTATTCTCAACTGTCTCGCAACGCATTTCCTGTACTGATTCATTTGACATGAAGTACTAAGACTTGATACTAGTTGTGCTTCGGAGTTATCTCATTGGAAGTTTCTGGAGAGCTGTCACGTATTTGTTATATAACATCTAGCATTCGCCAGCATATTGTCAATTAGATGTTTGGTTTTACGAACGTATTGACTTACACCAGACTGATGAACATTCATCTAGTCTACAGTTGCAGACCTGTATTGATCTGGTGGTTCCGTACTTTGTTACTTGAAGAGATTAGGCATTGTCATGGTGGCTAGCCAGGTGGTTGCTTCATGCTACAGGAACGTTTGTATGTATGTTACAATTTAGGATGAAATATGAATTACTAATAATATTGGACTGGATTGTTCGAGCGGTTAACCGTTCAATAGTTTTTGATATAGTGCCTGCCACGATATCAACGCTCGTTATCTTCATGATTATCATCCTTTTTGTCTCCCGCTGTTATTTGTTTGGTGATCTACGAGTTGGAAGTCAAGATTTTGACTGAAGTGAAGCGGAAATATAGATCTCAGATTTAATGGGTTACTTACCTTAATATATCTCTATATTTTCTTATTGAACTTCCTCAAATCCTAAAAGTGTTGTATGATGACGATTATTTCCTTGCCAACTCTTTTTTGCGGATCTTCCTCTTGTATTTGTTTGATCTTCTTTTCCTCCTTTCATCGCCAGGATTACTTTCTCCTTCTGCGAGGCCGAAATTGGTGTTTTCGAAGTTTTCCACCCCTACGCTAGAACCCGTGGTGGTGCTACTCACTAGAAGAGTGTCTTTTCTTCGTGCTGGACGAATAGAGAGCGAGAAAGAGTAAAAGGGATACCCATGTTTTAAGGCAAGACATGCTTTAAGGAAAGAGATAAGTTAGTTTACCTTGTTACTCTCTGTTTTTAGTGACCGTAACTTGTCACCTGTAAAAATATGTTTGTTTAGGTGTTGCGAAAACATAACAGCACAAATGGCGGCAAATTAAATTCTTATGTTAATTGTAGATCACGCTTCAAAATGTAAAATAATTCTGTCTTGAAGGATACTATCGATTGGACGTACAGTTTTTCTTTGTTTTCTGATCGTATAACCCAATGACGTGGATTCATGTGCCAGAGTTTTCAGATCGCACAACTGCCTCTGGCATGACCTAACCACTATACATATTGAATATATAGCCGGTACCAACGGCTTTATTACGTGCATTCCGAAGCACGATGGCATTCTTAAATTAAGTTGGAATTTACCCGGATTCGAACCCGGTTTTCCTGGGTAGTAGGTTTGTACTACTCCTGTTTAGCTACCAATGCGTACAGTAAAACTGCTGTAAAGCGGGCGTCTCTGAAACAGTCCTTAACAATGAAGTAAATTCTCTTTAGGAATGCTCGAAGACAAATTCGAAGTATTTTGAAATGACGGATACTATGTGGCAAATATCACCAAATAAAATAAGCCACAGTAATAAATCGCGTCGATAGCACAAATGTACCTTTTTCTGTTTAACAATCGATTAAGCACCTGAAAGAAACTTGGTCTTGCACCATTCAACCATTAATATAGTCAAAATTTGAAGTAGAAAAATTTTAAAAAACATTTGATCAGTCATTTGTATAACGAATTCCAACCATGAGAAACTTTTTCCGTGAATTTGGTTGTTGTACTCGCTAAATTTAGATTGTAATTGAGAATTAGACTCTTTATGAACATTTCACGCTTGTTCTCATTTCTTCACTGACTCAATTTTTGGGAATCCCCATCAATCGAGTTACGATTGCGTACATGATTTGTTACGGGAGGTGACATTTAAAAAAAAAAAACTTGGGTTTATGAACGATACAGGGAATCAATGTATATTAATGGCCATATACACAATTCCCGTTTATAACCTTGGTCAAATTTCATAAATATCCCCCCCCACCGTCGACATACATAAATATCCACACCCGAAGCGGGATTCGAACCCGCGACCTAGTAGGTGATGGTAGACTCAGTGTACCTCCCGATCACCAGGCCTATTAGGTTATATCGCTTCCGATTATAATTTCATATCATGTTGATCCAATTACATAACATTTCAATTGAATGTTTTACTACGGCTTCGTTCGTACACGTGATAGAATCGATGGAACGTAAAATCGCAAAAGTCGCGGTGAATCGTTTGAACACCCCTTTCACCCATTGAATCCCGCTCTTGTCCAGCATCGCAACAATTAGAGCAGTCCGGCTAAGTAGAGAATCGTGTTGTAGCCGGGGGCTGAGTGATGGCAGACAGCTGACCAACGACTCTACGCCGATCAAGACACGGAAAGTGGGAAAACAGCGTCTCTAAATAGGGAAGATGTGCCGGACAATCGGAAAATTCATCCCCAGTATAGTAAGTTGATAAAAATCGGATTCGACTGGGATGTTTTTTCCCGTATACCTTGAATCATTAACGGTAATGGGGTGCGGTGTCCAGCGCGGCGCGTCCATCCATTATTCAGGACGGTGGCGGCGGCGACGCGAGACGCCAAGAAGCCGACGACAGCCCGTGTCACCTCGTGTTCCCGACGGGGCCGACAAATGTATCCTCGTCCGAGCTGACCCAAAGGGCTTACGAGGGACTTGTCGACGCCTGACACTTCCACCACCGAATAAAACAGAGAAAAAGGGAAATACATTTTCATTACCGTGGAGGTGGGGAGATCGCCGCCGCCGTAACTATCGATTTTCGCCGAGTAATGTGTAAAACGTCACTAACTTTTACGGATCCCGATTGTTCATCGTTGTTTAGGTGACAACGATTTTCAAAAATACCACTGTATCGAATGACAGGAGGGCGGCTCGTAAAATCGGACGCCGAAGTCTCGGGGCACGTTTCGAGGCGTGCTGAGGCCAACCGATCCCGGACTTATTGTGATTGATTGGGACACATCATACGGCCCCGATAGCTTTCGACTTTAATTGTTCCTGAATGTGGTCGCACCCTCTCCATTTTGCGACTCATCTTTCGTTACTACGATTTCATCGATTAATATATTTTTGATCTTCTTCTTGGGTGAAAGAAATTATGGCCGTAAAGAAGATTCAAGAAAATGTGCGAACCGAGGAACCTCATAAAAAGTTTCAAAACATTTGTGAAATTGTCATTATTCAAATCATTCAAGGTATCACAAAATTCCCAAATATTTCGAAGATACGCGACAGTTTCAAACGATCACGTCAATTTTTCCTGGAAAAATGAAATGGAGTCTTTATGGAATTGCCAACTCTTTGAAGAAAAATCATGTGAATTCTCTATAAATTATATTTTTTCGAATTCATTCTAATGAAAAGTATTTAATTTTCAAACTAATCGGAGAAGAAACTGTTGTCGTTTTGACAGTTGTTGTACCTACTCGACATAGAGTAATCAACATAATCATAGTTTGATATTGTATGCAATGTATACTGTAATCAACATAGGGAAGTCATAGTTCAATAATCGGATGTAATATTTGATGGTATTGAAATGTCGGATGTGTTTGTGGGGATGAATTGAGCTTGTATTGACTCAAATTACAACAATTTGATAGAGTAATTGTAGAACAATGCCATCCTCCAGGTGACAATGAATGTCGACTCTGAGATCCCCGTAAATGTTTACATTTGCACGGAACTACGTAAAAAGGGAGAGCTGGTTGATGAAGGAACCAACACAAACTTTCCGTTTTCCTACAATATTGTGTTTACTCCTACGAATGCCAATAAAAAGAAACTATAATGAACAACGCATTGCAGTCGTTGGATTTGAGTCTCCCCATGACTATCCCGGCATAGAAATTGAAGTCAGACTCAGGCGCGCATCGGGGAACGCCAAATTGCGAAACACTGAATTGGTTAGCCGCGTCAGGCCTGCACATCGGGCGTGTAACGCACGGGGGCGTGCCCTCATGGGGAATATTTTACACTTGCGCCTGAATAGCTTTTCTAGTGAGGCCCTAAAGAGTTTCCAATAAGGCAGATCGCATTTGGTTATTCCGTACCAGTAGGGGAATCTATCCTACAGTTTTTCAAATTTTAATCATCAATTAGGAAGATCAGCTAAATTTTTCTGAAATGAAATAGGTAAATAATTGAGATATTCAACTGTAAAAGATAGATACATTCTTCAGAAATATTTGTTATCGTATTTTTCAAAATCATTCGTTCATATTATAATTTAAACAATAGAAAAGTGGAACTAGATTCTGTCACAAACAAGTGGATACATTGGCTCATGAAAACCAAGATGTTAGATAAATAGTATCAAAATTCTTGCAAGAATTAAAATTTTGTATTTAGACTTTTGAATTCCAATACATTATATACCATTATTCCATTCATTTATTATAATTCTTGTATGATAATACAAATATCAAACTCGCCAAATTTTGCGGTCGTGTTCCTCGATTTTCGTCTCCAAGGTTCCAGTCCTCAGTTATGGATAACAGATGATAAACCAGCAATTATCAGTGCTCTCCTAAAGGTGCCTCGTCTCTTTTTCGAATCCCATCATCAGGGCGGCTGGAAAAGATCATTTCTATTTAAATTTCAGTGTCATGAAACATTTTAAAAACATACCTTATTATTGTATACAGACGTGTTCCTGTTGAATATTTTTCCGTTTTTTGTTTTCAATTCAAAAATTTATTATCTTCCCAGCTTTTCCTGGCTGTCTCGTCATTTCGGTAGAATAAACGTACGATTTATACTGTACTTCATTTAGTAGCTCCATGGTGTGTTTCTAAAATAATAATAACAAAATATAATTTCACAATTTCGAGTTTGAATAGAAAATACTCACCAGCTTATTAATTTCGATTGTATAACTTGCCAATCACTAGCTGCCTTGTCGTTCTGCCACCATTTTTTTTAGAAGAATTTTGCAGTTTTTTTGATATGGTGGTGGCATAAATAGCACATCACCATTTTTTCACTGTTGTAATAGACCCATCTTGATGGAAATTATTTCCACTGTATTTGGGTCTTGTGGAAGGCTACCAATCGATATTCGTAACACTCCATTTTATGAACTTAATAATAAATATAATTTAGCCGAAACACGAACTTCCTTAAACGCGGTTGCTTTTGAAACAATACCACCAGCTTGCAGGGTATGCAATAAATATCGCACAATGAAACGTAAAACCCCAGACCAGTTCTCCAAAGTATAAACGAAAAATGGTCGCAATAGCAGGTACTCGGCATCTGTTTCAACGATATTCTAAAGACAACTGATATTCAAAATTTATGAACAAATATTTTTTTCACAGAAAAGAGTTCATAGAGCCAAGTTGTGATAATAGCATTAAAGGTTTATATATGCAGTAATGGCATAACACTAATATCTTCTTTCGTGTCATTGCTGATATCGATGGAGACCATTTTTTTCGATGTTAATACTTCAAATTTGACAATGTCATTTGTATTTGATAATACATGGATTTGAAATATATGAAATATAATGTATGGACTCTCTCGAGTAAACGTACAGGTCCAAATTTACTCTCTCTGGGTTCTTGAAATCCCATCTCTGTATTTATTAATTGGGAAAAGAATAGTATCCCTACTTGTGGCTATCTTGTCGGCTGCTTGTAATAAACTATATTCCGACAACGCAGAATCACGTACTTCCGATTATAAAACATCCGGAACATGAAACTAAATTTTTACCGTATCATTTATTTTAATTAATATGAAACCAAAACGTTACTTTGGTAAATTACCTTCAGATTTGTGAAAAAGTCTGTCGAAGTATCATAGCCTGCTCTATTTATTATGAAGAGGCGAGATACATAAGTACTGAACTTTTCACTGATTTTTTACCTTGAACGAGAAAGAAGGATCAACATAAATACATTAAAATAATTTTACTCGATCCAAGATAGAAAACAAATTTCATTTCGGTGTTATCTCTGAAACTATATTGCTTTTTAATAAAATCGAATTTTTTGTCATTGATATCGAAATAAAAAAATGAAATCACTTATCATCTGTGTTAATTTTTGATGACACATTGCGCAATCAAGAAACTATGAAATCACAAAGAACGGAATCGACTGGCAGTTATAGTATACTGATGTGTTGATTTATCATCTTGCACGAAATAATTAAAATTCATCTGAACTGCATTAACAATTTTTCTAAATGTATCAGAGTTATCGTAAGACTGTAGACATGTACACACAAGTCGGTAGTAGATGCAATCGCTTTTATAGAAGAAATTCTGTAACGAGCTGTTAATGTGGCGGTCCCCATTTTCTTCCTTTATAAGGCCTGATGAGGCAAAGTTTATCAACACCGCGATTGGGTACACCTGATAAGTGACCGCATGAGCGCCTGACTAGGATTTCCTCACTTTTAACCGAATCGCAAGTGAGGCGTGCCCCCAGGCCCTCGTGCGCGCCTCATCAGGATCGCCGTAGTGAGGAACGCCCCACGCGCCCCATCGGGCCCTGATGTGAGTTGGGAAGCAATCCCTTTGTAGATTTCTAGTCGGGATATAGTACGAAGGCATCACAAAACATGCAAGAATCAGACTGGTTTTGTGGAGCGGAGTTCCACTGTTCCGGAAAATTGCCAAACAAAAATCACTTTCAGAGTGTATCATTCAGAATTTATAGAAAGTTCTGTTGGAGAAGTTATCTAAAAATGAAAATGAATTCCGAAATCTTTAATCAATTTTAGATATTTGATGGTAAATTTCAGCAATTTCTCTGAGAAAATGAAAAGAAAATCTCAGAAAATATTTGGAATTAATCGGAAACATCGAACTCATTTTCGGATTTTCGGATAGAATCAAAAACTTGATAGAAAAGTCAAAAATATAGTCACCATTAAATCTTCTCGTGAAATAGTATTTTCTGAAGAATTGCCCTAATTGAGAATGAGAATTTTTTGTCAGAAATTTTATATTTTTCGATAATTTCCTAATTCGCTCAATTTCTTTCAATTTGAGCTAATTCGTAAATTCAATCCAGAAATATTTCGTTGGATCCCGCACCAACATTTAACGAAGTCGTAAAGTAATCACAGTAAATATCAATTCACTAAAATTTGTAAAATGCATTACATCTAGTTACATATAAAAATAGTGCTACAAATTTCTGCTTAAAATTTGTTACTTTCAGTAAAATTCGCCGCGAGGAAGCAGTTTCTGGTTTTGTGTAGTTCTTCATATTCGTTTTTGAGCTTCTCTCGTACCTAATTTGCTTAGTAAGTTTCAATTTCCTTTCGTGTCTTAAAACCCAAATGCCTGAAATTACTCAGTCCAAAGGTTTCCTTTTACGTACAATTTTTAAGCTTCTTCGTTATTTCCCCAGTTATTGTAGCAGTTTTTCAGAAACTGAATTATTCAGTTCAATCTATTAAATTTTCATGTCTCAGGAAAAGAAAAAATTCTTATATTTTGTTAAAGATTTTATGAAAAAGGTATGCTGAAAAATTGCTATTTCTAATTTTTTCCGAATTCTCTGATTTTTCTACAATTTCCAGAAATCATATCCGACAACTGATATTAATAATTTGTTTCTTTAAGATGTTTGAAGTTTTGTGCGAGCTTGTTTAGAACTCCTCGTCCCGGCATTTTAAAATATATCTTCAGTAATTTTTAGTGGTTCTCTGTCATTTTTCGAAAAACTTTTCATGTTTTCATATTTTCCATTCTTGATTATACATGAACTCCCTCGATTGGTTTTCATTCTGAAGTATTCAAAAAGAACCTTAAGTTTCAATAACAAAAGTACCAAAAAATAATTCTTAAATTTTTGGTCCTTCCTTGTTTTCCGTTCTCAATGAATATACCTCTCTTAGCAAGTTAACAATTGTTCCTCTCAATGTCCTGGAGTCTACTAGTGCCTTCTTCTAGTTTTTTCAGAATTTTTTTTGTTGACGAAAACTTTTCACACTGTCTTGCTAGATTTCGTAGAGATTCTCTGCACTTTTTCTAGAATTACAAATTGTCTGGACGGTACACATCTCGTTCGATACTTTTTTCAGAATTTTCTTGAAGGCAATTTCGAATCTTTTTCCGCTAAGTCTTGAGTTTTTTTCTTAGTCCTTTGGGCTGTATTTATCTTGAACTTCTGGAACTTTCTCACAATCCACTTCACTTTATTTTGATTGTAAAATATTCGGAAATATCCATAAATTTTGATCGAAAAAAGTCAGCACAAAACGTTTTTAAAATTTCTTTGGACAATATGGTTCTGAAGTCGCGTTGATCTTTAACAAATATTCGAGAAATTTACGCGGAATTCAATATGAAATCATCCCAAATTTTTAGTAAAAAGGTACATAATCATCAAAGTTACATTGAACCTTCTTGAAATTTGACAGATTGCTCAGAAATATTTGTCATTTCCAAAAATTTTCTCGTGAATCTTTTCCAAGTTACAGAAACTTGGCAGAATTGTGGCATGATTCTGAAGTTTTTGAGAGATTAAAATTATTCAGAAATCTTCTCATTATGATATGTAAATATGATTATGTTCTCGAAAAACCTCAATATTTAAACACGAATGAATTATCATGAGAACGTCAATATTTATTGATTTCGTTGAAAATTTGAAATTTGCATTAAATTTTGCAGAAACTTCTTGAATCAACAGGAGTTTTTCGAATTAGACAGAAATTTTTTGCTTCACTGCTTTACTCATTTTCCAACAGTTTCAAATCGAAATCAGTGAACTCTCAAAATTTCTATTGATTTCTTGGTTATTTCAAATAAAAGTGAAAATTTTCAAAAAGTTCTTCATGGATTTTTTAGACTTTCAAAGAAATAACAAAACATTAGCAAATTTTCCGTACAATTTTTTGTTGTTGGATTTGTAACTTGATAACAAAGAATGGAAGAAGATCCTCAGATATGAAAATGAATCACTCATTCATTCATCATCAGGATTTTTCAGAGTTCGTAAATTATCAATGAATATTTCTCAAGTTTTCAACGCTTCGTAGAATCATTGCATGGAACCGCGGAATTTTCAAACTACAGTGAATTTCATGATAGTTTCATGGAACAGTCTTTCAATTACTCAGAATTTTTCAAGTAATTGAATTTCATGGATCCTTTTGAGGTGTGTAGGTATTATTATAACAAATCCTCGAAAACAACCCAAGTATTTTCCAAATAAAGGAGAAATTCTTCATTAAATCTGCTGACATTTTTTCCAACAGATTGAATGAATAAGAAACAATTCTAAGAATCCTTGAAAATGTGACTCAAAAAATATTTTCATTGAAATTTCCTTAAAACTCGTGGCACAGAATGTTGAAGATTCATATGGCATTGTGTAGGAATTCATTGAATATTGAGGAGTATCTAAGGATCATTCGATTCTCAAGGGAATTTTATTGGAACCATAATTGTCAATGTTTCAATTTCCCCAAAATATTCTGGTTAATTCGAAAAAAAAATTTGAAAGCTCAATGCCCCTTTCGATGTTCGTCAAATATTCAAGAAATCTTTAATTTTTTGTGAAAATCTATGAATAATTTATCCCACATTATATGTGATAATAATGTCGGAGCAAACCTCACTAACACTTCATACAGCTTGTATAAAATTGATTAGGAGTTTTCAGTGTCGAAATTCAATCTAATTGTAAGCTTGTATAACCTGCTGCACAGTTTCATGAGCAAAAACTCATCACCGATATTCTTTTGTCCTAATGTTCTATATGTTTTCGTAACTAAAAAATAAAATTCTTATCATGAAACGAGACCGATTCGTCTCATCTTGCCATAACACTATTTCCACTTGGAAGAATGAATGCGTAACATTTGAATCGACCTCGCATAGTTGTTGCTGAACAATTTATTTTATGAAATATTAGAATATGACACGTTTTTGAACTTACCATATGAAGACAAATTCTTTCTTCATGTATTCACCCTTTTTGTATATATTTTATTCTTTTTTGATGTATTTGATTATAAAGGGTTAATATACTATCGACGTTTCGGGTTGAACCCTTTTTCAAGATATGACAATTTCAATATTTGACAAACGTTGTAATAACAAGTTTTCTTAGTAACAATAATCTGTTAAACGAAAACAAAAAGATGGAGACTTGATATGAATTGTTTGTTCAGAATAAGATCGAGTATATTTGATTCAAATTTCGAATATCTTTTTGTCATTAATTGCGGCAGAGTTTCTTTTGATATGAATCATTTCAAGAAATTCCCTTGCTTTTCTGTTTTTTTCGTAATCTAGAATTTTCACTGTGTTAAAATCAAACGTATGTTTTAATGTTTGTTCATGTTTATGTAATGCATAGATAATTTAGAGTATCCATGACCTTTTATTCTCTCTTTCAATTTTTGTTTTGTCTCTCCAATAATAACTCCGTTACAATCTTTACGTGAAACTTGGTATACGATGTTAGATTTATCATTTTTTAGTGTTTGCGATTTTAATTTCGTAAAAAGTTGTATTATTTGAATGTGTGTTTATGTGTTAAAATTCTATTTGTATTAGTTTCTTTCCTAAACCATTTTGTTGTGAGTTTATTTCCGCCTCTAATAATGGTCATATCCAAGAAATTTAAGCAAATTTTCGATTCAGTTTCGAGAGTGAATTTAATTTAAATGAGATTATTTGATATCGTTTGTATTTTATCTTCAGAAGTGATTATAAGACAATCATCAACGTACCTTTTGAAAATGGGTTTATCATTAATATGATTTCTTAATATTTTCTCTTCCAAATTTTTCATTACAAGTTGAGGTATGGTGCTGGAAATAGGGGATCCCATTGCCACACCAAATGATTGTTGATAAAATTTTTTATCATATTGAAAATAACAGGATCCTAAAGTTAATTGAACTGTTTCAATGAAATCTTTTATGGAATAAACGTGTGTTCAGATTGATTACCAATTTTCTTCAATTATATTTGATATTACAGATGTGGGAATGTTTTTGTATAATGATGTGACGTCTAATGAGAAGAGTTTATGATTTGAAGGAATAATTAATTTGTCGACTTCGTTTTTGAGTGTGAAAGAATTTTTGTGTAATATTGATTTTTGTTCATGATGTTAGAAAGAATCTTGGATAAATGTTTTGATAGGCTCTAGAAAGGATATTGTGAATATGAAACAATGGGTCTAAGAGGTATGTTGTTTTTATGAATCTTTGGTAACCCATAAATTTTTGGTGGTAAACTGTCATGAATGTATAATGATTTTGCTATTTCTAGTGATATATAATTTGATTTTTCCCATTTTTTTATGATCGCGTTATTTTCTTTCTGTAAAGTATTCGTGAGGTCCCTTTTTAT
Source organism: Novius pumilus (assembly GCA_020654155.1). Taxonomy (NCBI): domain Eukaryota; kingdom Metazoa; phylum Arthropoda; class Insecta; order Coleoptera; family Coccinellidae; genus Novius; species Novius pumilus. Next base: position 819,867 of record JAIFOV010000010.1, on the reverse strand, counting down.
TTGTTTGTAAGTGGATGTGTCTTCCAGTAAGTTGTTCATTTTTCATTATACGTAGATCTATAAAGGATCACTTAAATGATAAATCTAATATCGTATACCAAATTTCATGTAAAGATTGTAACGGAGCTTATATTGGACAGACAAAACAAAAATTGAAAGAGAGAATAAAAGGTCATAGATACTCTAAAGTATCTATGCATTACATAAACATGAACAAACATTAAAAGATACATTTAATTTTAACACAGTGAAAATTCTAGATTACGAAAAAAACAGAAAAGCAAAAGAATTTCTTGAAATGATTCATATGAAAAGAAACTGACGCAATTAAGAAGAGATATTCGAAATTTGAATCAAATATACTCAACCTAATTCTGAACAAACAATTCATATCAAGTCTCCATCTTTTTGTTTTCGTTTATCAGATTATTGTTACTAAGAACACTTGTTATAACAACGTTTGTCAAATATTTAAATTGTCATATCTTGAAAAAGGGTTCAACCCGAAACGTCGATAATATATTGTTTGAATTGCTGAATCTCTCTATTAGCCCATTATAATCAAATACATCAAAAAAGAATGAAGACGTAAATATTATATAAAAAAGCTTCCGGAAAATTCCAGTATGAAAATTCTGTAATTGCATGTACACAATAGCTTCGATGATAATCTCGAATCGCACGTATCTTTTTTACTTTTGAAACTGTAAGGTAGCATGGGTTCCAACCATCTTTTGCAAATATGGGTCTGATTTGTAAATTGATGCAATAAAAATTCATATATTCCCTAATCAAGTTACTAATGTTATTAGTTTAAGTAAGAACTCTATATATAAATTTTGTTATCTCTGACGAGAGAAATCGAATAGTTGCATAATTTACAAGTGTTTTCAATAAATATTCAAATCAGTAACTATATGTTGAAAAGTAAAAAAGAATCAATTTAAAATGATACCCGGGTTGAATATTCCAAAACACTCTTTCCGATAGTAACTCGACATTTCATGTACTACTCGCTGGCAGTTGAACGAGCATGTAACTTTTCTGTAGAGCGGTAGTGTCGATGAAAAGCAGCAAACTGCGGTAATATTCTTCGATAAACTATCACTTACACCATTACAACAAGGCATCTAGATAAAATAGAACCCACGCACTTTATTCTCAATGGTAATAATTTAAGCAGTTATCTCAAACGATCGCTGTTTGATATTTTCTACATAGTTCACCTGTCCACTAAAGGATAAATTGAACAAAGATTAAAACTATCGAGCCACCATTCGTTGTACTGAATAAGAGGCGAATTCCAATTCGACCTCGCTTATTTCCATAATCTGGAATTCAGTTTTGTCTCGACCGACGCGACGCCGGAATGGAAGCCGTGAAGAGAATCTTCTCTGGTACCCTAATCCTCCGACAGTCGTGTAAAGTGGATAAATTAATGTAACGCCAGTCCGGAACGGTCAGTTGGATCCGGGCTTATGAATAATAATCACGCGAAGGACAGAGGATGAGGACAAAGATTCCGGCACGATTCCGCTGGCCGGGTTTGGGGCTTGCGGTCAACCACGGTACGCTTATCAACCCCTCCGGCAAAGTTTGATATGCTGCAATAATTATCCCGCTGCCCACGAAGATCAAATGGCCGGCACGAATATTAACTCCTTGTCATCCCCTCGCAGGTTTTGATTAAGTCGGCTGTGTGACGATACCGTATAAAGAGGTTTTCTCAACGAACTGAACGACAATGTCGAGCAGCAGAGCCAGCAGGAGTTGCGATATAACGTTGCCTAGCGGGATACATGGCGGAACAAGGGGGCCCCGAGATGTAACCCCGTGTTCCTCATCGCGAACACGAAATGCGTGGTTGTCGAAACAATACGAACGTATTTATGACAAAGACTAAAAACAGGGGATGCGAAGGTACGCATTTTTTCATATACAAAAAAAAATTCGACTTGCTAGCGATCAACATGCACAGAAGAAAGTGTTACAAAATAGTCACACTTACACTATTGGGTTAATTTATTTTATAACCGAATAATAATTGTATATTGTTATCCAAAATGTGGTATTAACGGTTGAATAACATATTCAGAATTTGTACGAAAATGAAATATCGTAGGAATATGGTCACTAATAGATATTCAACATTCATTGGTCAAAATTGTAATAGTGACGGTCTATAAAAGATTTTTATGCAATGAAAATCAAGTTTAATTATTCTGACGCTGGTGTTTCAAATCCATGAATATATTTTCTAACGTTCACCAGTCAGCAACAGAATGATCTAGCAGTAGGTTTACAGAGGGAACGGTTTTCCTTGGGCACCCCATGTTGTCCCACTCAGTTTGCATATAAAATTAATTTTAAATTTAAAAGTTAAGTAGTATTCACAGAATGTACGAGGCTTATTTTTAAAGTAAGTACCGTTTTGGAATTCCGCCGCTGCTGCGCTACGGTCGGCGTTCCGCGCATGTGCGTTGTGTACCTACATCTCAGGCTCAGACACAAGTACCGCCATTTTAGCTGATGCGTACGCTTGTCTGTGACCGTTTAAAGTGCCTCCGCCTATCGCATTTCTGTGAGGTTCAATCTGTTCTTAGGGCCAAATTCACAGACGTCACTCACACTCAAATCTACACTTAATATAGACTAAATTCATACTCATGCTCAATTTGAAATTCAGAGACGTAAAATACTCAAATAGACACTACAAATTGAGTTGCGATTTGAGTATATATTGAGGGAGGATCGATGATCCCTAGATTAATTGAGATTGGTATTATAACCTTAAATTTCACTATTTTTGACAAGGTGTTATCACCTGCAAGACGCGTTTGTTTGTTAGTTTTAATTCAAAAACATTTCTAATGCACGATTTGTATGAGTTTATCCTTTATGTGGAAGACGATGTCGCCTATTTGCCTAATACAAGGCAGGTTGAAGGGAAAATGATTAATGATTAACTATTTCCATTATCTTCTCTCATGTATAATGCACAATAGTAGGTATTCATTTTGGGCGAGTACAACGTGATTACGAGAAGCCTCTAGAAGTATACACAAATAACGAATAATATCAGAGGTATCGTTTGTGTAGTGAGACCATTCAAAACGTTCTATTGCCAATGGTGGTAGCAAAATTGACCACGGAAACAGTACATCAATAGAAATATATTTCAAATCAGATTTAGCGGATCCTGAAGTAGTTGAATCATTTTCGTCTTCCGAATAGAGAATGGATGGAAAGATAGGAACAAATGTAAAGAAAGATTTATTCATTTGAAAAATTTACAAACAATTATCTGAGGATTAGTATAACAAATTTTTTGCGGACTGAACTTGTCCCGCACAGGACATATAATTTTGACTAAAAATCTGGAAATCTGCTCTAGAGTAACTCCTAGGTATTTTAAGTTGGGATTGTTTCTCTACCATTGACAATAAAATGTAATGTTCAGTTCGTGCTTGAAGAGTCAGTTATTTTGACTAACTGAAACTTTAGTTTTTAATGGATTCAAGCAATTTATCAATTTTTTCCCTCCGTTCATATCGTTAGGGCTGAGTCATCTGTATAACAGAACTTATGACACACTGTCTCTAGTATGAAGGTGGAATAGTAATACAGCCAAGAGAGATCCCTCAGTGAGGTCGTTCCTGATATATAACTTGCTCATCATGTTACTACAAAACATCTGAAATATTGGTTTCTTAACAGAGTGGATAGTCGAAAAGTTAATCATCTGGACGATAGAAATTGTTTGAGCTTCAAACTTCCACACTGCACCATAAGCATCAGTCAGGTCCATGAAGGTCGTCATTGTGTACAGTCCTCTTTGGAATCCTGGGTCTATAAAATGTATTTATCCTAAGACTTGCTTAGAACCGCTTTCTTTCTCTAAAACCAGAATGTTCTGGAAGCATTCTTGTGTGTATTGTTGAGTAAATTTTGTTGTAATATAGTCTTTCCAGAACGCTAAAAAATGAAATCGGACAATAGTTAGCTTGGTCAACTTGAGGATGTTGATGCTTTTAGCTATTTTTAATTTTGGGAAATATATTGTAGGAAAACGAGGTTCTGAGCTACTTGTTGGTGCTACTACCTAATTAAATTATAGATTGAAGAAAAAGACCATCCAAACCTGCTTTTCAGCTATTTGAGATCTTTCTGCTTGATCAACGTCGGCACTAGTAAGAGTGGAGGAATGTAGACGATTATCATTTAGATCATTGCTGATTGCTATAAAAGGTTCCCGCAATATTTTATTTCGAAGTGTGGTAACTTCTGATCTCCAAACTATCTCAGGAATGTAAAAACTTCGCTACTAGAGTAAGTAAAATCTAGACCTTGAGTTGCATTCTGCCAGTGTTTCTTTCTCTTTGTGTTAAATGATTCAAAGCACTATTCCCGTTTTCATCAAAAACTTGAGCCAGCTCTGCAATTTCTTCGTTTCAGCAAGGAACTCAGGAAAGGTAATTCGATTTCTTAGTTCAATTAGAATAACATGAGTTTTATCTAATTTTGGGTCTTGTTTTGCGATTCCAGAATGAAAATGATTTTCCAAAAACACGTTTTTCTCAAGCCTCGCGAAAATAGTTACAATATCACGTCGTTGACTATAAGAGTCAGAATAGGCCTCACAACCACTTTCTCATATTTTCTTGAAGCGTTATGTCATCGTTAAACGAAGATATCTGCCTAATATACGGTTTTGATAGTCTGACAAAATTAAATAGGACGTACAAAAAATGAAAAAGATGATTCAACATATCAATTATTAACAGGTGGAAGTGTTTCTAACACAATAAGAAAGGTCCCTGGTCGGAATTATGGAAACCACGATGTTCACGATGTTTAATAATGTTACACTCATCTTTACGACCATTGAAATCTGCAATCGATAAGTATTAACCAAACGCCTACTTTCAATTGCTCCCAGCTGCTTGGTGCCAGCCTTCTTGATAAACCAATCCTACTTGTTCGCCCACTTTTCATGAGTGAGTTCCCTGTAAATCACCAGTTTTGACTTACATTCTGCAGAAATCACCAAACCATCAACGTTGTTTCCTTGGTTGGGTATTCTCAAATGTCTCACAACGCATTTCCTGTACTGATTCATTTGAGATGAAGTACTAAGACTTGATACTAATTATGCTTCGGAGTAATCTCATTGGAAGTTTCTGGAGAGCTGTCACGTATTTGTTTTATAACATCTAGCATTCGCCAGCATATTGTCAATTAGATGTTTGGTTTCACGAACGTATTGACTTACACCAGACTGATGATATAATTTATCTAGTCTACAGTTGCAGACCCGTAATGATCTGGTGGTTCCGTACTTTGTTGAAGAGATTAGGCATTGGCATGGTGGCTAGCCGGGTGGTTGCTTCATGCTACAGGAACGTTTCTATGCATGTTACAATTGAGGATGAAATATGAATTATTAATTGATGTCATTGGAATGGATTGTTCGAGCGGTTAACCGTTCAATAGTTTTTGATATCGTGCCTGCCACGAGATCAACGCTCATTATCTTCATGATTATCATCCTTTTTGTCTTCTGCTGTTATTTGTTTGGTGATCTACGAGTTGGAAGTGCAGATTTTGACTGAAGTGAAGCGGAAATATAGATCTCGGATTTAATGGGTTACTTACCTTAATATATCTCTATATTTTTTTTATTGAACTTCCTCAAATCCTAAAAGTGTTCTATGATGACAATTATTTCCTTGCCAACTCTTTTTTGCGGGTCTTCCTCTGGTATTTGTTTGATCTTCTTTCCCCCCTTTCATCGCCTGGATTACTCTCTCCTTCTGCGAGGCCGGAATTGGTATTTTCGAAGTTTTCAACCCCTGCGCAAGAACCCGTGGTGATGCTACTCACTAGAAGAGTGTCTTTTCTTCTTGCTGGAGAAAGAGTAAAAGGGATATCCATGCTTTAAGGAAAGACATGATTTAAGGAAAGAGATAAGTTAGTCTATCCTGTTACTCTCTGTTTTTAGTGACCGTAACTTGTCACCTGTAAAAGTATGTTTGTTTAGGTGTTGCAAAAACATTACAGCACAAATGGCGGGCAATTAAATTCTTATGTCAATTGTGGAACACGCTTTAAAATGTAAATTAATTCTGTCTTGAAGGATACTATTGATTGAATGTACAGTTTTTTTTGTTTTTGATGGTATAATCCAACGACCTGGGTTCATGTGTCAGAGTTTTCAGATCGCACAAGTGCCTCTGGCATGACCTGACCACTGTACGTATTGAATATATAGCCGGTACCAACGGCTTTACGTGCATTCCGAAGCACGATGGCATTCTTAAACTAAGTTGGAATTTACCCGGATTCGAACCCGGTTTTCCTGGGTAGTAGTTTAGTACTACGCCTGTTTAGCTACCAATGCGTATAGTAAAACTGCTGTAAAGCGGGCGTCTCTGAAACAGTCCTTAACAATGAAGTAAATTCTCTTTTTAGGAATGCTCGAAGACAAATTCGAAGTATTTTGAAATGACGGATACTATGTGGCAAATATCACCAAATAAAATAAGCCACAGTAATAAATCGCGTCGATAGTACAAATGTACCTTTTTCTGTTTAACAATCGATTAAGCACCTGAAAGAAACTTGTCTTGCACCATTCAACCATTAATATAGTCAAAATTTGAAGTAGAAAAATATAACGAATTCCAACTATGAGAAACTGTTTCCGTGAATTTGGTTGTTGTACTGGATAAATTTAGATTGTTATTGAGAATTGGAGTCTTTATGAACATTTCACGCTTGTTCTCATTTCTTCACTGACTCAATTTTTCGGAAGCCCCATCAATCGAGTTACGATTGCGTACATGATTTGTGACGGGAGGTGACATTTTAAAAAATAAACTTGGGTTTATGAACCATACAGGGAATCAATGTGTATTAATGGCCATGTACACAATTCCCGTTTAAAACCTTGGTCAAATTTCATAAATATCCCCCTCCCTCACCGTCGACATACATAAATATCCACACCCGAAGCGGGATTCGAACCCGCGACCTGGTAGGTGATGGTAGACTCAGTGTACCTCCCGACCACCAGGCTTGTTAGGTAATATCGCTTCCGATTATAATTTCATAACATGTTGCTCCAATTACATAACATTTCAATTGATTTTTTTACTACGGCTTCGTTCGTACAAGTGATAGAATCGATGGAACGTAAAATCGCAAAAGTCGCGGTGAATCGTTTGAACACCCCTTTCACCCATTGAATCCCGCTCTTGTCCAGCATCGCAACAATTAGAGCAGTCCGGCTAAGTAGAGAATCGTGTAGTAGCCGGGGGCTGAGTGATGGCAGACAGCTGACCAACGACTCTACGCCGATCAAGACACGGAAAGTGGGAAAACAGCGTCTCTAAATAGGGGAAGATGTGCCGGACAATCGGAAAAATTCATCCCCCAGTATAGTAAGTTGATAAAAATCGGATTCGACCGGGATGTTTTTTCCCGTATACCTTGAATCATTAACGGTAATGGGGTGCGGTGTCCAGCGCGGCGCGTCCATCCATTATTCAGGGACGGTGGCGGCGGCGACGCGAGACGCCAAGAAGCCGACGACAGCCCGTGTCACCTCGTGTTCCCGACGGGGCCGACAAATGTATCCCTCGTCCGAGCTGACCCAAAGGGCTTACGAGGGACTTGTCGACGCCTGACACTTCCACCACCGAATAAAACAGAGAAAAAGGGAAATACATTTTCATTACCGTGGGAGGTGTGGGGGAGATCGCCGCCGCCGTAACTATCGATTTTCGCCGAGTAATGTGTAAAACGTCACTAATCCTTTTACGGATCCCGATTGTTCATCGTTGTTTAGGTGACAACGATTTTCAAAAAATACCACTGTATCGAATGACAGGAGGGGCGGCTCGTAAAATCGGACGCCGAAGTCTCGGGGCACGTTTCGAGGCGTGCTGAGGCCAACCGATCCCGGACTTATTGTGATTGATTGGGACACATCATACGGCCCCGATAGCTTTCGACTTTAATTGTTCCTGAATGTGGTCGCACCCTCTCCATTTTGCGACTCATCTTTCGTTACTACGATTTCATCGATTAATATATTTTTGATCTTCTTCTTGGGTGAAAGAAATTATGGCCGTAAAGAAGATTCAAGAAAATGTGCAAACCGAGGAACCTCATAAAAAGTTTCAAAACATTTGTGAAATTGTCATTATTCAAATCATTCAAGGTACCACAAAATTCCCAAATATTTCGAAGATACGCGACAGTTTCAAACGATCACGTCAATTTTTCCTGGAAAAATGAAATGGAGTCTTTATGGAATCGCCAACTCTTTGAAGAAAAATCATGTGAATTCTCTATAAATTATATTTTTTCGAATTCATTCTAATGAAAAGTATTTAATTTTCAAACTAATCGGAGAAGAAACTGTTGTCGTTTTGACAGTTGCTGTACCTACTCGACATAGAGTAATCAACATAATCATAGTTTGTTATTGTATGCAATGTATACTGTAATCAACATAGGGAAGTCATAGTTCAATAATCGGATGTAATATTTGATGGTATTGAAATGTCGGATGTGTTTGTGGGGATGAATTGAGCTTGTATTGACTCAAATTACAACAATTTGATAGAGTAACTGTAGAACAATGCCATCCTCCAGGTGACAATGAATGTCGACTCTGAGATCCCCGTAAATGTTTACATTTGCACGGAACTACGTAAAAAGGAAGAGCTGGTTGATGAAGGAACCAACACAAACTAGCCGTTTTCCTACAATATTGTGTTTACTCCTACGAATGCCAATAAACAAGAAACTATACTGAACAACGCATTGCAGTCGTTTGATTTGAGTCTCCCCATGACTATAGACGTGTTCCTGTTGAATATTTTTCCGTTTTTTGTTTTCAATTCAAAAATTTATTATCTTCCTGGGCTTTTTCCTTGGCCGTCTCGTCATTTTCGGTAGAATAAACGTACGATTTATACTGTACTTCATTTAGTAGCTCCATGGTGTGTTTCTAAAATAATAATAACAAAATATAATTTCACAATTTCGAGTTTGAACAGAAAATACTCACTAGCTCTTCCTTTAATTTCGATTGTATAACTTGGCCAATCACTTGAAGGCTCTTGTCGTTCTGCCACCATTTTTTTAGAATTTTGCAGTTTTTTTTTTGATATGGTGGTGGCATAAAATAGCACATCACCATTTTTTCATCAATGTTGTAATAGACCCATCTTGATGGAATTATTTCCACTGTATTTCCGTCCTTGTGGAAGGCTACCAATCGATATTCGTAACACTCCATTTTATGAACTTAATAATAAATATAATTTAGCCGAAACACGAACTTCTCCTAAACGCGGTTGCTTTTGAAATGGTCACCACCAGCTTCGGTACAGGGTACGCAATAAATATCGTCACAATGAAACGTAAAACCCCAGACCAGTTCTCCGAAAAGTATAAACGAAAAATGGTCGCAATAGCAGGTACTCACATCTGTTTCAACGATATTCTAAAGACAACCGATATTCAAAATTTGCGAACAAATATTTTTTTCACAGAAAAGAGTTCATAGAGCCAAGTTGCGATAATAGCATTAAAGGTTTATATATGCAGTAATGGCATAACACTAATATCTTCTTTCGTGTCATTGCTGATATCGATGGAGACCATTTTTTTCGATGTTACTAATTTCAAATTTGACAATGTCATTTGTATTTGATACAATACATTGATTTGGAAATATATGAAATATAATGTAAAGACTCTCTCGAGTAACGCAGGTAAATTTTTACTCTCTGGGTTCTTGAAATCCCATCTGTATTTATTACTCGAAGAAAAGAATAGTATCCCTACTTGTGAAGCTATAGTACGAAGGCATCATCAAAACATGCAAGAATCAGACTATTGGTTTTGTGGAGCGGAGTTCCACTGTTCCGAAAATTGCCAAACACTGAATTGAGTTAGTTTCTCACGGCGAGTCCTGCTGTTTGCTCGTAGGAACTGCCCTTCCACAGAAAATATTCTTATGACACAGCAGGAATAATTTTGTTATTTTCCCTGGAAAAATTCGTTCTTTGAGGCAACAGATTCAACAACTAACCAGTGGCATACTGATTGTAATGGAATTTCAGATCCTAAATTTGGATGACGAAGAGATCTGCATTTTTGATGAAATTGTTAATAATTTTGATTTGAGGTTTCAAAAATGAGGCAAGATGTTTAGACCGATTGTAAGAGGGTTCTTCAGGAACATCCACCATTATTCTTAGCCAAAGGTGATATTTACATGTTTGCAGAAGTATAAAGGATCTGGGTGGCACCGCTGTCGTTTTTCAAATCCTTTTAGGACGTCCCATGAGACTGAAGATGTTTTCTATTAATTCATTGAAGCTTCTTAATTTGTCTGTGTTAAGACCTTTTTTCTAAGGTATATAGATGGCCAGCTCCACCATCAAGAGAGCCAGCACATATCCTGGGGCAGACGTACCTTCGGACCACATACTATTGATGGCCGTCTTGAAAATTTCTTTATCGAGTCACAGAAAGCCAACCACACAGCGACGAGTGGCGTTATGAAAATGAAGGGACTCAGCCATAAAGGCAGAATTGTCTAATGAGATAAACACACAAATTCAAACTATAGCGCCAAATACTGAAGAAGAGCTAAAAGAATCTTGGCAAAAAATAATAGACTGTGTGACAAGCTCAATGCAAAATAAATCAGGTTATAAAACAAAGAACAAAAAGCAAAAATGAATGACTGAGGAAATCTTACTGTTGATGGATGAACGCCGAAAGTATAAGAACGAAACAGATGGCAACACGTACAAAGATATTCAAAGACTTATAAGATCAAAGATTAGAATAGCAAAAAACGAATGGCTTAAACACGAATGCTCGGTAATAGAACAACTGCAAAATCAACATGACAATTTTAACCTGCCCAAAAAGTTAAAGGAGACTGCCGGTACATACATAAAAAAGAGACCAGCTATAATAGCCAACAATAACAACTCGTTAGTCCTCGACAGCTAAGAGAAGATCACTGTTTGGGCAGAGTATATAGAAAAACTTTTTGAAGACGATAGACCCAGAACTGGCACCATTAACTACCTATCTGGCCCACCGATCACTATAGGGGAAATTGAAAAAGCTATACATAGTACATAACAAAGTGGCTGGCCCTGATGAAATTTTCTCAGAAGTACTCAAACTCTTCGATGAGAGAGGCATTACAACATTGCATAAGGTGTTTAACATCATATATGAGACAGGTCACTACCCCGGGCAATGGTTGAACTCTACTTTTATCCTCTTACCTAAGAAGACAAATGCAAGATGATGCGAAAGCCATAGACTTATTAGCCTGATGAGCCATACCCTAAAAATATTCCTCCAAATCATACACCAAAGAAGATTCCGAAAGTGTGAAAGAGACATAAGCGACTCACAACTTGGATTTAGGCAAGGGTTATGCACGAGGTAGGCAATAGTCGCAACACAGGTGCTTGTCCAGAACTGCTATGACTAGAGAAAGGACGTTTGCTTCTGTTTCACAGATTATGAAAAGGCATTCGATCGCGTACAGCACCACAAACTAATGCAACTCCTCAAAAGGCTCGATATAGATCAGAAAGACATCCACTAGACAACAATATGTCCGAGAACATACAGATCAAAAGCGGGGTGCGACAGGGATGCGTGTTGTCTCCACTCTTATTCAATCTATATTCCGGAGCAATCTTCCAAGAGGCCCTAGAGGACATGGAAATGGGAATCAAAGTTAATGGGACGTGGATCAACAATATCCGTTATACGGACGATATCGTCCTATTCGCTGATAATACGTACGATCTACAACAACTGGTCGATAAGATAGGAGAACAGAGCAAATCAATGGGCATAAACATCAATATCAAAAAAACAAAATTTATGATTATTTCAAGGAACATAAATATGTTTGAAAACGCCACCATAACATGTAACGCAATGCACTTAGGGGTCATCCATAAAGTACGTCACACGTAAAGGGGGGAGGGGGGGTCGACAAAGTGTGACATGGTGTGACAAGGGGTGGGAGGTGTCCTAAGTTTCGTGACATCACATTTTAAAATCTAATGTATCTAGAGGTATAATTTGAAATATTAACTAAACTAAAAAATATTTCCAACCCCTCTCGTAGTACTCCTACGAGAGAGGTTTTTGCCACCACCTGTTTTAATTAAACAGACGTCAAACGGGTATATAACAACACGTCAAACGGGTATATAACAACAGAAAAGGATGACATCGAAGGTAAATTCGCTCCACTATTACTTCAACTATTTTTGAAACTGAGCGCGTCATCACATTTAAAGCAAGTACCGTACGATAGTTACTGCCCTAGTGTTGAGGGATACTTGTGTAAGCGATCTTGCGGCTTCTGTGGTCTATGTTTTGCATCATATAAAGCCACTAACCAACACAAACAACTTCATAAGAAGCAACATGAAGTTCCCATTGCAAAGATACGTCCTCATAGAATAGCAGCTAGACGTGCCAAAGTAATTCTTTGTGTGGATATTAATGATGATGCCATATGGTTGGATGAAAAAGATGTTAACACCACAAATGTTCCTGACGTTATAAATAATTTAAAGAGTGGGTTCAAAGTCCATGGACTGACGATGATTGAGTTTCTTTCTTCTTCTTTTTCTTTATATTCAATAGTTTATTGCTTTATTATTGTTTCAAATATTTGATATATAATGTTGATTTCATAAAAAAAGCACTTCATTTAAATGGAAATAAAACTAATTTTGGAACTGCCGTTTTAATTTAAAATTTTTTCGATGTGACGTCACACTAGGGAGGGGGTATCAGAAATGTGACCATCTGTGACAAGGAGGGGGGAGGGGCTCAAAAAATCATGAAATTCGTGTGACGTACTTTATGGATGACCCCTTAGAGAGGGTGGATAAATTCAAATATCTGGGAATCTGGCTCTTTGCACACTGGGCATCAGACAAGGAAATAAAATGTCGCATTGAACAAGCCCGACAGGCATTCTTGAGGTTTCGAAGAGTGTTTACGTGTCCCGATTTTGATCTTAACCAACGACTGAGGTTCGTGAAGTGCTACGTTTGGTCGGTGCTTCTTTACGGCATGGAAGGCTGGACATTGAAGACGACTGCGATTAACAGGTTGGAGGCTTTCGAGATGTGGCTGCATCGCAGAATCCTTAAGGTGCCTATGACGGCTAGGTTGACAAACGAAGAAATTATGGGACGCGTCGGCAAGAAACGTGAATTATTTGAATTAGTTAAGAAGAGGAAAACAGCGGACCTAGGACACATTATGCGAAACAACAAATACCAATTTTTGCACCTACTGATCGAGGGCAAAATTGAGGGAAAGAGGAGGATCGGAAGAAAGAAAATGTCTTGGCTGAGAAACATCAGGCAGTGGACATGAATACACGATATACAATACTTAATGCAGACTACAAGAAATAGAGAAGCGATGGAAAATGTTATCGCAAACATTCATTAGTGGATATGTATTGAAAGAAGAAGATATAGATGGCAGAGTTCAGAAGCACCTGTTTTTTTGAGTTGCAATCTTGTATCTTCATCAGCACAGTGAAGTATCTCTTTCATGCTGATTTTTGCTCTTTTGGGATGTTGCGTAAAGATAGTTTGGCTTTAGGGAGGATTTGGGCAGTCTCGATCCGAATTTCCTCAGCCTCTTCGATAGCTAGGTATCTGATGGCTACTTCGGTGTTCGTTATATTTCTTTCGGAGGCACATGCGTGGAGTAGAAGCAAAATTACCCCTTTTGTCTTTATAAGGTTTACTTCCTCCCGCTTTAATTTGCTTTCTACACAGTGTTTGGTCGTGCCTTCCGACCAAACACTTCCTGATATGTGTATTTTCAGATTCAGGAATCATCAAGTCTACAGACTGAACCAAATATGTTAAGACCTCTGAAGAAGCTCGCAAGTCAACGAAACGTCAGAAACTGAATCCAAACAACAACCGTCAGTACACTTGAAGTTTGAGAAATTTAGGAAGGCAGATCCAAACACTCTCCAAACAGCGAATCTAGAAGAGCTGGTAATGAATCTAACAAAGAGAGTGGTAAGGAATAGCGGGGCAACCATGCCCGTCAAAAGAGGTAATTCAGCCATTTCCAAGCCATGTACCTCTGAAAGAGACTATAACGATACAGAGAAGGCCGAATGAATTCGGTTTCCCGAAAAAGCCAAACCACTTGTATGTAACATCTCGAAAGGAGAAAAGCTTGAAGAAGGTAGACGAGGACATCAGCAGACATACATCTTTGTCTGTCCATAAAGGGAATATGACTGCGCTGATGAAGAGAGAATGTTACAACTTAAAAATCAAGTGACTCTGGATTCTGTCATCTATAGACCTCTGAAAAAGGGTCTTACGCTGCCCAAACTGAGGAAAACCAACGGAATAATCAAAACATTCTAACTGATACAGGACGTCCAGAAAATAATGTCGAGAACGGTTTCCGTGCTGCCAAGATTCTGAAGATAGATAAAGTTTGGGGGAGACAGCACGTCATTAGGGATCTTTCATAAACACAATTTCGGATTGAGAGAGTAAGGGAGAGATTGCACAGAAGATGTCAAGACAGCAGTATCATCCACGACGGCAAAAAGTCAGGAAGTGATTCCAGTCAACGACGGTCACCACTCTTAAAGAGATCTTCAGAACGTTGGTGATTCCGACACTTACTTGTCTATTTGTTATCGATGCTATCATATAGGTACATCTTCAAGATTAAAAGCAGATATCCTACTAATGAAGCGAATCATTTCTTCAATACAAGATCCCGTGATGATTTTTGTATCGCCTCCCACAGAATGGCAAAGACACATAAGTCAATTTTTGTGGAGGGTTCAAAAATTTTCAGTAGATTGCCAGCCGAACTGCGAAGTGCCAAGAACCTTCAGTCTTTCAAGAGTAAACTCAGCCCACTCATTATCTCCAAAGAATTTCACAACCTTGATGAGCTTTTCAAACGACTTTTTTTTATTTTTAATTTTTTCATTCTGCTTTGTTGTTTTTCTTCTTGATCATATAACCCACTGACCTGGGTCTGGGTTCAAGTGCCAAAGTTTTCAGATCGCACAAGTGCCTCTGGCATGAGTTAACGACTATATACTCAATATAGAGCCGGGACCAACGGCTTCCCGTGCCTCTCGAAGCACAATGGCATTCTCAAATTAAGTTGGAATTTTCCGGGATTCAAATCCGGTTTTTCTGGATAGTAGGTCAGTACTACGCCTGTTGAGCCTTTCTGTTATATGTTAAATATGTTATTTTCCATAATAGTTGTTTTTGATTCAAAGGGAAATAAAGTTAATTATTTGAGAAGCCTCTTGAATCATCCAAGATTCTCTAAAAGCTTGGAGGCATTTCGTTGCGCCTTTCTCAGAAACTTCAAGTCTGAGTCATCCTCATAAGTTCTAATTAATTCTCTTTGGGAATATTAGAAAAAAATTTTCTCACATACTTAAGATTGTTATTCTAGCTACAATCTTTAATCCAATGTGCCTACAAACCTTTCGTTGCGAGACATCAAATAAAATCGTACCTTCGAAAAGTTTCTTTCATTAAATTTATTCAAAATTCAGGAAAAACTTCATTATATTCGTGGTGAACAATTAGAAAGTCGTTTATAAAGCAGATACATAGTGTTTGAAAATGGCGAATGCGTTGGTTTACAAATTTATGTAACCGGAAAGTATTGCAGATATTAGATCAAAAAATGAGCGGCCTTCCGATTGAAGCTTTATACACGCAATATACAGTAAACATGCCGGAAAGTTCAATAATAGCAAGTCCAATCTCATTAGCTCTCCTTCTAGTACGCGGGGTAACTTCAACAGGCAGTAAAACAGACAAGTGTGTTTGCGATACACTTACAACTCATAATTAAAAGTGTCTAACTGTCTCGACTCGGTTCTGCAAACAAGAGGGGGAAGTTTGGCTAGTTCAGAGGGGTTGCAGAGGTTTCCTATACGAAAATCCGACGGTGCCCGCGACGTGGTCGGATTTCTATGATTCATTGTCCGAATATAGCGGAACTCGTAATTTTCATGCGAATATTAAGGTTATAATGACAAGAATGCAACGTTTCGCGAGATTTGCAAGCTCGCATTCCGGGTCAATTCGTGCAATAATTTGTAGCGTAGGGAAAAACATAAGTTGCGTCGTATTTCACTAACGTTTATGGATTGTTGGGACGTTTTCACGCATGTTGACAATTAGAGGTCCATAACATGTGTCACAGCCATAGTAAATATCGTAACTTTATTTCTGAATCCGTTTTAGGTCGAATGCAGTACCGTACCAAGCGACGAATATCGAACGTAACCGCGACGTTGGGGTATTGAATTACAAACTCGACCCTGGTTTTCGCGAAATTTTGGAATTTTAGGGGTCATAAAGACGGTGAAGAATAACCGCGCGGGACATTTATTGCACCATCAAGTTCTGACGGGTTAGTAAACTCTTAGACTGTAAGTGAGCGTTTAATTTTATGCAAACAAAACGACTAGGTTATATTTAGACGCTTTTATCGGAAATGCATTTCAGAATTTCATACATACATCGAACTCCAACAGTCGATTCATTTATCAAACCGCAAAACGGTCCGAAAACTATACAATATTTAGATTTATTCATGAAGCGAATTAAATCTTTCAATGTGTCAGTTATTATTACTTCCAACGTGAACGCATTTGAATATTGCGATTGAACGATATTATCGATATGATGAATTTTATATAAATCCAACAATGAAAATCGAATGAAAAGTAAATTGAAAGCTAATGAAAACTGTGCTATTTCGAATTGGGGTTGTTGGAACAGATCCTATAATTTTTTACAGGATGAAAAGCGATTTATTGGAAAATGCGGTGAATATTTCAATTTGCGTGGAATGTCACAAAAATAAATCGCATTGTTTGAGCACGTGAATGTTGTTCGATTGACGGTTATTTCGAATTTTTTTTAATTGCAATTGTTTCAATATAACAACGCATTATATTTTATATTTATTTTTAATGAAAAAATATCTCTCCAAATAACGGCAACATTTCGTTTCGTTTCTCGTATTTATAATACAAACGTTCTAAAACTGAAATATGGCTCACAGAAATTTTGGCATGAATGTTCCAAAGAACTTCAGAGAATCCTACAAAATTTCTTGAATCAAAAAATCGAAAACTTACGTTAAACGAAGAAAGAGAAAAGAATTCCCTGATCAGAATGTAACTTTCCGAATATTATGGCAAAGTATAGTAGTGAATCAATTCGTTACTTTAAATTAAATGAATCATCAACTAATCCAAAGCACAATACCACGCATTGATTCGTAAAAAAAATTAAGAAGATTGCTATTAGTAACGACCAAATGTAGAGTGAATGATAAAAAGAAATTGTGATGTAATCATGATTTTCACAATAAGTATCTCATTATTTTTCTTATGTTTCGAGTTTGCTTGATCTTCATAAATTTTATCTGGAATCTACAGAATGTAAAAAACATAATTTACACTTCAAATTACCTTATTATACAAAAGAACTTGAGTGCTCGAGAACTGAAATACCAATTTCTTAAAACTTTCAGTTTTCGACCATGTGTTCGAAAACAGGCTTTTTCGGTGCTTGTTCAATTTTCCGATGTTGAACTAACTTGACAAATTTTGTAATAAAAAAAATTGGTAATACAACCATACGCACGCATACAATATAATGGCCACTTCTCGTCCATTCTTTTGGTATGAAATTATTTTTCTTTTTCGATATATGTACATATGTATTCTATATTTTTTATATTTATATTTATATTTATTTTGAATTATCATTAAATGAACAACAAGTTAAAAAAATTGATAATCATTAATAAATATGCTAGTTTTGTAAAAACTTTTAGAAATTTAAATTTATGCATCATTGACCGATTTATAAATATTATATTTTGAACACTAATGGTGAAGGGAGTATAATACGTACAATGTTTTCTATATCAAACTTGTGAGCAAAAAGCCAATGTAGACAAATTAGAAAATATTTTCCACTACAAGAAAGTTGTTTTTTGATCCGCTGCTATATCGTCCATCGTATTTTGTAGATGAAAAAGTCATAAAAACGGAAAAACAAGATGAAGTAAGAAGAGGAGAATTGAAAAGAATAAAAAAACAGAAAAATATAAAAATATTCAAACAACATCAGAAATTTCAAAAAAGAGTAACAAAAAGGAGGAAGAAGGAAGATACTACTACAAAAGTATATAATTTTTGGTAGACAATATAACGGATTTGGTAAAGAGCAGATGTACCTGCAATGGAGAATAAAGCATTAGGAATAAAATAAACTGCTAATTTCAGATATGGAGGAAGGGGACAAAAAAAATCAAGTTATCATGATTGCATACTAGATGGTAGGACTTGAAATGCTCTGCATTCGCTGAACTGGATAATCTAAAACAAAGAGATGGGCATTTAAATATGGCTTTTTAAATAATTTGTTACATGAAAAGGTTTATTTCAATTATTTGTTCCCATTTCATATTTTCCTTATTTAACGATAGAATGTAGAGATGAAAATAATTTTGCTACGTTTCTTCAAATTCAGTCAATTCAGTCTGATGTCATGAAAGTTGACTTGATTTTTCAAATCGGAACCCTCTGTTTTTCTACGGATTCGCAATCTGCGTGGAAAGTTACGATTTTTATGGAAGAAGTTTTTTTCAATGTCTAGTTTTCCGGTAGAGGGCGCCAGATTTTAGAAAGGTTTGTTCTTGAAGTTGTTTGGAGGGACTCATACTTTCCCCGTAAACTCTCCATAAACAAATGCCATTTCAAAATTTTCTTGAAAAACGCTTTGTTATTAATGTGGGGAGTTCAAGGGCAACAAAAAATTCAAGGACAAACCTTCCTAAAACCTGTTTGGCTCTAAACCGCGAAATTAAATCTGCGGGGATATGTTTTTCATTTTTTCTGTTAGGTCTCATACAGGGTGCGTTTTTTAACTTGAGACATGCCAATTACTCGAAAAGGACGCAATATCAGAGAGTATGTTTGCAACAGAAATTATAAGGTTTCGAGGGGAAATTAGATGACGACCTTGAATTTGACCTTGAACGCCGTTTTCAAGATCAAATGAAGGTCAACTTGATTTTTCAAATCGGAACCCTCTGTTTTTCTACGGATTCGCAATCTGCGTGGAAAGTTACGATTTTTATGGAAGAAGTTTTTTTCAATGTCTAGTTTTCCGGTAGAGGCGCCAGATTTTAGAAAGGTTTGTTCTTGAAGTTGTTTGGAGGGACTCATACTTTCCCCGTAAACTCTCCATAAACAAATGCCATTTCAAAATTTTCTTGAAAAACGCTTTGTTATTAATGTGGGGGAGTTCAAGGGCAACAAACAAATTCAAGGACAAACCTTCCTAAAACCTGGCACTCTACCGAGGAAACTAGACATTTTCAAAAAACTTTTTCCATAAAAAATCGTAACTCCTCACACGCAGATTGCGAATCCGTAGAAAAAATGGGGATTCTTATTTGAAAAATCCAAACTGAACTTCATTTGACCTTGAAAACGGGGCTCAAGGTCAAATTCAAGGTCGTCATCTAATTTCCCTTTCGAAACCTTACAATTTTTGCCTCAAACATTTTCTCCGATATTGCGTGCTTTTCGAATAATTTGCATGTCTCAAGTTAAAAAACCCACCTCTTTCGTATGACTTTCGCGTTACAAGCTACTAGTCGAGAACTGAATTTTCTGGACGAGAACTGGCAAAAAAACGGTTTAATTAATTTAAAAAACAACACTGAAGTTAAAACCACAAAAATGAATTTTTATCAAAATAGATTTTAAGAGGAGTACATGTGAATAATTTTTTCGAAGAAATTTCATAGACTTAAATTTTTTTATTTGATAATTGCACTAATTGGACGAGAACTGGTATATTAGCTGTAGGATACGGTGTTATGGAGTCGTTAGAATGATAATATGAAATTCTAATCCACGGTCTCTCGGAACGAGCAACAATAGAAATAGCAGTGATTCCAAAGTCTTTACGAGGATTATTACAATATTCCCAATTATGTATAATAACCGAGACCTACTGAGGTGGCGGACGTAGCAGAAGCATAGCGCCGCCACCAGCCGTCAAGGTATGCCCGATTACTGAGAAAATATGAACGTTAACAGGTACTTCACTAATTAAGTTATACTAATGAGAATATTCTACGTTAAGAAAATATTGTAGATCATCGGAGTTAAATTGAGCTCAAATATTGACATTGTGCGAAAAAGTCAATGTTTGTTAGATATCCAAGGAACGTTTCGTTTTTTAAATATAAAGGCGGACGTGAAAGGATAAAATTTTTTCCATCAGTTAGGTTGTAGTCTGTGTTAGCACACGCCTACCACCGCGACTGTCCAAGATCATCTTTCTCTCCAGATGAATGATTGGACATTGGGGCACAAACCCCACGCAGGTGTAATTTTCAAGGTTGTAAATTTATAACTGAATGCAAGATGTCATAATCGCATAAACTAAAGTTCACTTCGAAATCGAGAATGATTTCACGTCCTCCATAGAAACCAGTCACGAAACGAACAAATTAGAGGTTAAATTCGACTGTTGTTACGCCGTCTGGAAGTTGAGCGAGAAAATATAAAGGAGAGAAAAAAAGGGAAATAAAGGAGGCAGGAGAGAGTAGCGAGTGACAAGCGAGGCATTAAACTAAACGTATACGTTGTTGCACCAGGGAATTGATATCATTGTGCCGCGTCGTCGAGCGGTGAGCACCGAGGGGCGCGATAATGGGGCCTCTCCCGCGGGACTCAGCATTAGAGGCCCCTCGCAGCGATCCACACTCACGAAAAACACCGTCGATACGGACTGCGGAGCTGTGTTCCGAGCTCGGGCACACTTTGTTAATGCGTCACTTCATCCTGTATTGGCTTACGAAGAATTAAAAGACTTCCCTCGCGTCGATACAAAAACGACGTTAATTGATACATTAGCCTTGATGTGTTTTCCATGGGAAACGCCAATCAGGCCCGATCGACGTGATTTACTGCCTCGGAGAGGCGTCAAAAAAAAGAACAAAAAAAAGTCGCAGCAGCCTCGTCGGCTAGTATTGATTTCTGCGGTTTCGGAAAAGCGCCAAAGCGAAATTAGTCGGTACGAAGCTATCGATTAATTTCTCCTTATATCCGGCGAACAGCGACGCTTAAATAGAACTTCTGCTAACAATGCCTATTCCCCCATAAAATCACTTATTAAGGACCAATCGTGATCAACCGGCTCTGATCCTTGTCACTGAATGCTAAACCTCCCTCGACCCCTTCCGCCGAGCTGCCGTATTACCTTCCCCTCGAATTACTAACAATCAGGAGAACTTAATTTTTAATTCCAGCGATGTGGAAAACAGGCTTAAAGGATTGTCTGCTATGGAGAATCCGATAGTTGAACTTTGCGGAGGCGGGGCCTTCGTCCCTCCCATGCCGCTCCTCCTCCAACGGTTTCAATCGCTCGTTTCTGACAATAGGGCGACATCTGTCGGACAATCGGACAACAATCATTGAACTCGATTTCTTTGTTGTCCGATCAAAAGGTGGAAAGGTGCGGATGACGATATCCTTTTACAAAGCGTCGTTACACGGTACCGAAAGTATAAGCAAATAGACCGACTTTAGCTGGCGGTAAATGGGCAAACAATAACTCAAAGCAGCCCGGTGTATCTGTAATCTGTTGTCTACATCCCCTACTAAGTATTACAATATTTGCAGATGAATCGTATAAGCTTTAAATTGTGTAAACAGATCAGATTTTCTGTCGGTTAATGTTCACAGGGAACGTCCGTGTCTCTTGGTACCTTTCTATCCTTTGTCTATATATGCGTCAAAAATGAATGATTTCTAAAAGGGAAAGATGAATAAAAACATTTCAGTCTCTGGAGATGACATTTGAATATTTTGATCATTTGAGCAAATTTAAACTTTAGTATGGAATTATAAACAAACGAATATATTCAAACAAATCTATATATTGATTACGGCGGTTTGTCTGCCTACAATTATCGTACCTAGTTATAGGACATTGCCTCTTCCGATTTGATGGAAATTCTATAAATGAATCTATAATATCGGTACCATAAATGGATAGATACCTATTATTGTCCATCCAAATAATATGCGTTATTAAAATAGAATTTCATTCATTTTATTTGAGTAATCGCGATGGGTGTTATTAATGATATAGATATAATCTGTTTTAACACTTTTGCTTCTATAACAGGATTTAGTCATAACATTATCAAAGTTCATTGAAACATTGACGCATTGATGCAGAAATAGCATAGAAAGGAATGTGAACACTATTTATTTCACCTAAGGTTGCCACCTCTGGAATCTGTCAACGAGAAAATAAAATGTCGAAAAAATCAGATTTCGGAGCCTGCACAACGGTTGAGCAGTTCAACTCCTGACTGGTAATGAAAAAATTAGGTTATACACCTGGAAAAGCGTTTTTTTCTTTCGCTTTCCATTTTTTATACAGGAATAGTTATAAAGTGCGAGCTGAACAAATCCTAATCGCAAAATTACGATGATTATGGCACCACATCAGCCGTCTCATGGGAGAAATTGTCGATCAGCGCACGGTTGGGATGAACGGTTTGCACTTATAAGGGTCAGCAGTTGGTCCTAAGTTGGAAACTCATTAGTCAAACAATTTTGAAGAAGTTGGCGGTTGGGTTGACCTCTTCAGTAATTAATGTATATCTTATGCATTTTGATGACGTTGATATCATCAAATAAAGGTTGTTTTTAAAATTTTTCATGTATATTTTTAGAGTTCCATTCCGAATTTATAACTTATACAAGTTGTCCAGCAATCCCGTCAAGCATCTATCACGAGGTACTCCGGGATAAATGGACTAGCGATGGACCAACTCGGGTTTTCGTTAACTCGAGTTGACACGAGTTGAAAATTGTGTGTTCATTCCGATTTACCGGAATCGAATTAGCTTCACGATTACTCGTTGTCGCTCGGGTCCCGAGTCGACAAACCTCGCTTAAACTCAACCCGAATCCACAGACCTCGTTTAAACTCAACTCGAGTTAGAATAATTGCAACTCGGCTCGACTTGAAATGTACCTAACCCGGGTTGGAGAATCGAGTTGACACATCTTTAAGATGGATCACGCAGCGAAAAAAAGGAAATTTAAGTAATGAAACTTTTCATTGAATACTTACAAATATTTAATATCGTATATTCATGTTATATAATTCGAAATCAACTTCAAAACTAAGCAGGTTTTTGCAGAATGGCCAGCGTTTACCGGATTTATACTGTCTTTTAAGAAGGTGTTCACAATGTATGTTTTTTCAGCCTTACATGTTGAAACAACTATAGAGAGAAAAGTGTGGATGGTGAAATGCCTTCGAACCTGTCCAATTTCATCGATCTGCCGTCATTATTTGGTCAAACTTGTCATCAATATTAGTCAATAATCTTGTTAGATTTAACAAGATTTCTTCGGAATTCGTGATGATAAGTAAAATTTAAGTGACATATTCCTTAATTTCATTCTATTGAAATATATCTCTATATTGACTGAAATTTTTTTCAATTGACAAAATAATTTTCCATGGCATCAAAATAGAATTTTTTTAAATATCATTAATTCTAGGCTTTTTCGAATTTTCTCAATCTCAGAATTCAGATTATTTTTAGTTATTAGAGGAACTCTGATTCGACATTCAACAATGATTCCTCAAAAGGACAAAATAAGGATTTTGAATAAACGTCTGAAGTTCTCTAACATTATATATAATGTTTTCAATTATATATAATATTTTTAATTACATATAATGTTTTTAATATTATCTAGCAACTTTCGTTGAATTTTAGATCAAGTATTGATTTTTCCGCCGAATTTCTCTATGGATCCTCTTGATTTGATTTCTAGATTTTGGTTCTATTCTTCTTCAAAAGCCAAACTCAGTTTCACTTGCATCGTGGTTCCATAGAACAACATTCTCGTAATTCCCATATGAAATGTTACTGCTAATTGAGTCTGAACTATTTTGTCCTATTTTCTTTCAAAAACTTCCTGAAATTCATAATTTCTTTACAAATATACTACATATTTTACTATATACTATACGTTTTTTCTATTTTGAATCTTGTTTCCACTTATTTCTTTAGCTTATAAATTGAATTTTCGCACATTCCTTGCAATATGCAATATGCGCAAGAAAGAATAATCATAACCTAACCTAAAACTAACCTAATCTGAAAACAAGCATAACCTGAAACAAACCTGATCTTAAAACAAACCTAACCTTAACTAAACCTAACCAAGAACAGACCTAACATAAAACTAATCTACACACAAACAGATCCATCCTAAAACTAAAACGCTAAACGAAATGTCAATACGCCAAATCCGCTATAACTTGATCAATTCATCAAATCGACAATTTGGTGATACTAAATGTGATAACGATTTATATTCACCATAAAATTCAATCTTATATTTAGGATCGATCGATCTGGCAACATCGCATTTTTCAGTTATCTATTTGTCGCAACTTTGACAGCTACTGGTTTTTAGGTTAAAACAAGCAAACTTCTCAAAGTAACATAGCTTTAATTTTAATCGTGAAAAACGCAAACCGAGAGAAAAATCAAGAACGGAAACAAAATTTCATTACACAAAATACGAGGAAAAACGGCATCCTAAAAACTCTTCGGGTTATTCGAGACTTGACAATATTTTCAGATAGGTTGAAAATTTTTGAATTCAAAATATTTGAATAAAATTCTATCAGGCAATGAAAGATAAAGGAATATTATCATAAAAAGCGAAAATTCGAACAAAATAAAACGACCAAAATTTAACATATCAAAAAAAGATGCAAGTGAATAAAAAAAATGTCATTTCTATTTCTGCTTCCCGTTTTAAAATAGGGTTTTAGAATAAATGTTTTATTTCCACATTTGTCAATAACTATTTTCATATTCATCAGATAAATCGAAGAACTAGGCAAATTCTTGGATAAAAAATGGAACTTATGAAATATTACATTGACAATAGTTCTGAAACTAACGTAACCTAAAAACTAACCTTCGTTTAAAACAAACCTAACCTGAGACTAACCTTATCTGAAAACAAGCCTAATCTGAAAAAAATCTGATCTCAAAACAAACATGGCCTTAAATAAACCTAACCAAGAACAGACCTAACATAAAACTAACCTACACAAAAACAGACCTAACCTAAAAGTAAAACGCTAAATGAAATGTCAATACGCCAAATCGATAATTTGTCGACACTAAATGTGTTAACGATTTATATTCACCATAAAATTCAATCTAATATTTAGGATTGATCGATCTGGCAACATCGCATTTTTTCGTCCATTCGCACCTATCTTCAGCTATTTGTTTGTCGCAACTTTGACAGCTACTGGTTTTTAGGTTAAAATGAAATTTTTAAAGTAACATAACTTTAATTAGGGAGGCATTCTAAAAGATCATTATATTTTTGGAATCAGAAAGAAAACGGGATTGAATGGTAGGTAGTATTTCCATTACACTCAATATTGAATATTGAATATTTTCAGGTTTCGAAGCTTCAAATTTTAAAGTCTCCTAACTTTGTTATTACACATCTCCTAAGTTTGAGAATGGCAGTTTTGAAAAGGGGACTAATAACAGAATACGCAAAGGTAGAAATTTTTCAAAGAAAAAAATATCAACGCGGAAAGTCAAATTTGCCGTCAAAAATTTCATAGATCTTGTCCCAATTATCCATTTTCTTTAATTTTTTCAATCTGATGTCGTTTTTCCTAGTTATTTAAGAACATTTTAAAATTAAAATTGAAGATTTCAAAATTAATTAATCTCGAATTTTGTGTCTCAAATGTTGTTGAATTGTCTATGGAATGTTGATATTTTGCCAAATTCTCTATAATTTCCGTTCATCCTCACAAACATTTCGTACTTCGTTCATGATTTTCATTTTCACTTCATTCATTTTGTGGCCATTCATGTCGGCGCATAGAAAATAGAACATTTAGCGCCTGTTTTACAACCTCCAGGTAACGTGTATTTGCCAGATAACCAGAATTGTTCAGTAGAAATAGTCAATTTATCTGACAGATACGCTATATCTGAACAAGCCCTTAGTCGCGTTCGACAAAACAAACACTGTAGCGAATGACAGTTGTCAAAAATATATCATGTAACTCAACATCATATGTAAATGCAATGGGGAAAAATTCAAAAATTTGTGAAAAGAAAATGTGTAACACAGGTTTGATATTTGTTAAAGTATCCTTGCGATCTAAATTCGAGGTTTGTATTTTGCAGATATGTCTTAATGTAATCGAAAATATATCTACCAATTTCTGGTTTATTGTTGTTTTCATGAAATTGTTACGCAACACATTATCACCAAACAGAACAAAGTTTATCGACAAAGTCAGTGGCGCAACCAAGGGGGAGTGGAAGCACATGGGCACGTACCCGTCAGTAAAATTGCGAGTAGAATGGCTCCTGAAAGGTGAGAAATCGACTAAAGATTGTTTTTAGTATTAGTGCAACAGCTCATCAAGAGATAATCCTGGTTGAGAAACTGGGCGAAGTACGAACCTTTTGTGCAATTAGAAGTAAAAATTCTGACAAAACTTTCGCTCATTACAATTTTCGATCCACCTAGTTCATGAAATAATAAGAACTTCGTAAACGTTGAACCTTAAAATTATTTCCTATTCATCGAGATCATGTTTATGCTACATAATTGAAATTACTATTGCAAGCAGTATTTGAGAAAAATAATACCTTTGGAAAATATTCATTTTTAGATATATATTTAAGAACCCAAGGATCATTGAAGAGGAATTATCGAATATTTGATATTGAAAATATCCCAGTCTTTAGATAGATTTTGAGTGCGAAAGAAATACGTGACGGTGATCTTCGGGTCGGACCTAAACGTAAATATTATTTTTCGCACTTGTCGATCATGAAAGACATGTCGTCCGTAACCTTTTCAACGGATCGGAAACCGTCACCAAAACGCCGGCTATTTTTTTTCCCGTTCCCGGTGTCCACTCCATCAAAGTGCGATCAAAGCGGCCGCAAGTTTACAAATCCGGACCTAAATAAACACACCTGGAGGCCTAGCTCGCATCATCGGTTATTGGTCTTGTATTCCCGAAAACGCCGCGTCGATCGGTTTTTATGCTAAACTGAAGACTTTAGAGAGTTTAGAACGATTGAAAGCGAAGCAATTATAAAACCCTTCCGTTCGAAGGGATGTCACACTTGTCAGAGACATGTGCGTCCTCCTCTATTGCCAAATTTATTCTTCGCGTTATTACATCTATACTGAAAAGTGTAAAATTCAAAATTGAACAGGGGGATATTTTTAATATGGACTCATATGCGAAATATGTTCCACGTCGAACTATATCTGTTCCTGAGACACTCGTTTGGAGATATTGGCGATTCGATTGAAAAGGGGAGTCTTTGACCCTTGGTGAAACCGAAATCGAGTCATATATTTCAAAATTTTCTTCATAATACGAGCGAACCGAGACAATTTAACGTCTTTCCGTAATTCCCGTCTGAAAAAGAAAAAGCGAGGGTTGTGGTGCCGCCCTCCGATCGGAACATAGACACGTCACGGTTTATCGAGCATCTTATCGCAATAACAATCAAACAGATCAGTGGCTGGGCGAACGAAATAACACAGAGGATCCGTGCACAGAGTCAAGCTGCTGCGTGCAGATTACCGACCAAGTTAATCACGTTAGGTCTGCGGATGGGCGACCATAATGGCCAGCAGATGGCAGATGCGGTCGCTTGTAATTGAATGAATCGACTTTATCTGTAAGTATAATGGAACGGGGGTCGTCGCGGGTGGTTGCCCGCCACACGGGCCCCGAAAGTGAGATATCCACCTCATAGACCCGATAATTTAATGATAATGCCACACGGAACTGGTTCGAACATCCACCCTTGCACCGGCTACTGCTGAAGATATCTGTTGGTTATATGACGAGCAAAGTAATATTTTTTCTTTTGTGTTTAGCAATATTTGTCACTTTCAAGTAACTAAGGGTGGATTACGTAACGGTTAGTCAGAGAATTATATCAGAATTACACCGTTTGGTAAAGGAATGATCTTTTAAAATCAAAAACTGAGGTTTGGATATGGCTATTTATTATTTATATGGCCAAAATTAGTTGCATCAAACTTTCTTAATTGGAAAGTTAATATCGTTTTGATATCGTTTCATTTAATCGGTGATATTCGGGGATATTTATACCTATCCGTGGTCAGAAAAAGTTATAAAGAGGAATGTCAGAAGGGGTTTTATATATAAGAAGTGAATTTATTCACGTCAGAAAAAGTGGAGAGTAGAAAAGGAGAGGGCGTTTTGAGAAAAATGTTTCATGAAATAAACCTTTTCTAATTCTAAATATTTCGATAATTTGATGAGGTGAATAGACTGCACACCATAAAATCGTTCATTTAACATAAGTGTATCGACTTGCCAATTTTTTTTATACTTGACTTCATATAGCAGGGAGTGAAATCGACATTTTATTGTTACAAACCTTTCAAAAATATTTTTGATATTTATAACTTATGGAATTATGGCTTATAAATCAATTTGATGATTACAAAGCATCTTTGAGGATGAATGTAAAAAAATGGTAGACTCAACTTATTGGAATGCAGAAAATTCAGAATTGTATAGAAATTTTGAGAAAGAAGACTTCTCCGAATATAAAGTGTTCATGACGGTGTCACTATTAACTCACTTATTCAGACGAAATCCGATCGAAATTACGGGAATATTAAAAAGAACCCTGAACCTTGCAAGAAATTGATAATAAACCAAAAATAGTATTTCATGAATAGTATTTACTTGAATTCGGGATTCTTTAAATTTCTGTGTTGTTTTTGGAATAATTGGTTTTCCTACCGTCATTTTAGTTGTGAAAAACGCAAACCGAGAAAAATCAAGAACGGAAACAAAATTTCAGTATACAAAATACGAGGAAAAAAAAGGCATCCTAAAAACTCTTAGAGACTGGAAAATATTCTCAAATGGGTTGAAAATTAGAAACATTTAAACAAACATTGAAAATATTGAATGAAATTCTGTCAGGCAATGAAGAATGAAGGAACATATAAAGCAAAAATTCGAACGAAATAGTACGACCAAAATTAAATATATCGAAAAAAATTGCTCGTAAATAAAAAATTGTCATTTCTGTTTCTGTTTCCCGTTTTAAAATGGGATTTTAGAATGAATTTTTTGTTTCCACATTTTTAAATAATTCATCATCAGAAAAAAATCGAGGAACTAGGCAAATTCTTGGATAAAAAATGGAATTTATGAAATATTACATTGAATTCGATTTTCCATGTAAATCTTTGTTATATTTGTTGATTTTCAACGTTTTTCTATATTCGTTTCCAACATTCTTCACGCCGATTCATATCATATTTGAAATTCTTTTTAGAAAATTTCAAATTTTAAATAGATCCTGAGGAGTTCCTAATCACAGTTTGCAGTTTCATTTCACGAATTTTCTCGCAATTTATTTTCTCATGAAATTAAACTTTCGGAAATTCATGAATTTCCACAATAAATTCTAGATTTGATTTGAATTCCATAAATATTTCTTATATAAATGAAAAAGATAAGAAGAATTATGAATTTCTCAATGGGTCTTGTCAGGCTTTATAAATATTTGGAGAGATTTCAAGAAGTTTCAAGGATGATTCGATGAATTACTTGAAAGATTTATTGGTTCATTGAAAACTTGAAAATTATGTGCAAATTTTAAACGAACTTATAATCACTACTAATACCATAAGAGCATCGAAAATAACCGAATATTCTTCCGAGTCACGAGACGTAATCTGCGAAAACCCACGAGAGGGAAGCCTGATTGATTTTTAATGGTTTAGTAGTAGTGTTACTATTTGGTATATATAGTGACGGGATAATGCAATGAATGCATCAAGTGTAATGAATTGTCATTTTAATTTTGTATGTATATTTTGAGGTTTTTCGATACAAACAAATATTCATTCCTGTGACAGATATTGGATAATATTCACATTCATATCAATATTTCTATGTTCGTTAGTTCAACCGACCCGCCGAAACACCAAAGCCATTATATTCACTTATCTATACGCGGTTCCTAAGGAAAATGCTCGATTACTATTGGTCCAATGTATCAAGAGCTGTTAAATCAAGAATATCTTACGAAAAGGCGAAAAAGTTCCAGAACTACTGAAGCATTTGGCATTGGTAGCTCATCAGGCGTAGTACTGACCTACTACCCAGAAAAACCAGGTACGAATCCCGGTAAATTCAAACTTAATTTGAGAATGCCATCGTGCTTCGGAAGGCATCTAAAGACGTTGGTCCTGGCTATATATTCAATATATAGTCGTTAGGTCATGCCAGAGGCACTTGTGCGATCTGAAAAGTCTGGCACTTGAATCCAAGTCAGGGTTATACGATCAAAAAAAACTTTTATGAATATAATTAAATGAAGGAGAATTGTTGAAATGAATTTGCAAGTGTAGTTCGAAATGATCGTCATAAGAAATTCGTAAAATTTGCGTAAATTTCCGCAAAGTACGTATTTATTATGAATATAAAATTTCGTAGAGATCTCTTCAATATTTGCTGAACATCAAAGAAGTGATCGCATTTGAGCCTTATCTAACATCATTTTCAGAAATTTCAGTGGAGTTTCTATTTTACAGAAACTTTGAAGATTGCTCTGAATAACCTACATTCTAGTTTGATTCCAAAAACTATGCAAAAATTTATAAGCAAGTCTTCGAAAAAGATATTCGCAAAATCCATAATAATATACAAAATCTTTGGTATTTCTTGGAAAATTCCTGGAATATTCAAGAGAACTGACACAATTTCCCGAAATTTGAACATATCACAAATCATCTTAGACCCCAAAATTTCTGAAAAAACAGAATAAGTCTGTACAGATTCCTAAAATTTTTGTAATTTTCAAACAAACTCAAGGCAGGGTCACAGAATTTTTTGAAGGGAACGTTAATCAACTTTGAGCCAACTCAAAACAACGAGAGGAAATTACAAAAAATATTTTTGATGAATATATCATTTTCGCAGAAAACAGGAAATTTCTGTACTTTTTCGTAGTAAATCCACGAGTTTCTCCGAAAGATTCGAAAGATCATCAATTTTCGAAACGAATTTCTCGAATCAGTGGAAATTTTTGCCGAATTTCAAACAATATTTTTTCCATTTTTTGCAGAAATTTCAATGAACATTTTTTTCTAGAATATTTGAAAACAAGAATAAGTTTTCAATGAATTTTGATTTGCGATATCAGAGTTTATCTCCAGTTTTTTGTTGATAATTTGGGCTTTTCGCAAGTTAAACTCCTTCAGGTTCGAAATACTCGGTTTTGGATTCGAATTCAATGTTCCCTGGGTTTAGAGGATCAAAATTTGAGAAATCCCGATTTCAGTGTGACTTTTATATTCACCATTCAGGTCTCAAACTTAGATTTTCATATTCAATTTTCAGATTTTTCCGGTTTGTGAGTTCCACTTCCCATTTTGTAGGTTTGATGTTCTAACAGCTGTTTTGATTCTTTATTTTCTTAACTTTCTGTTTCGAAGTTCAATAGTTTAGGTCTTTTTGATATTAAAATTTAGGTTCCTGTTTTTTTTTGAGTAAAATTAAGATTTTCTGAAACATATATAGTTTTCAAAGGTCCTCTTGAAATATGTAAGAACTTTTGAAAACAAAAAAATCAAAGATCTCCTCGAAAATTCAGAAAAGTTGGAATTTGAAAGAAAATTAGAGATAAAAATTCCAAAACGAGATTACATGCAAACATAAAGATGGTCAAAGAAACTGCATGTAATCTCGTTTTGAATTCATATCCATGGTTTGTTGCCAACGAACAGTTTTGATTTCTGTCAACACTGTCTCATTCTTGTTGATAAAAATTCCTATATTTCTAATGAACCTGATTGAATTTAGTGGAATTTCAAGTAATACAATCAGAAGAAATACCAAAAAATCGTGAAATGTGACTAGAAATATACCTATCACCAATTAAATTGCGATAGAAGTTATTATTGAATTTCTCTTTCCGAATTAATCACAATTCTTTAAGAACCTATCCATATTTCAATTTCAATTTTGCTCGAGATTCATTTCGATATTCCCCAAATATTCCATAAAACTTTTAAATACATTTGAGGGTATTAAACATTAATTTTTGCCACCTCATATGCGATCATAACTTTGCACTAAATTTCACTAATTTTTCAACAGCATCTTCATCCTATTGCATGAAATTAATTATGGAGGTTTCAGCGTTGAAACTCCTTCTCTTTGCAAACTTGTATGAGTTGTTTCATTTCTGAGACCAAATGAGCTACAAGTTCGCGGTTTCAGTTTCAATGTCCAACCATCACAAAATTCGTGATATTTAAACTAACTAAAAACATAATCAAGAAATAGAGTTCCTTATTTTGATATGAGATCGACTAGACGAGAAGAGAGTGAAATACTTCGAGACGAGACTATAATCAATCTCGTCTTAATTCTTTTCAATTTAAATGAATTGAAAACACGAACTTTTCTTCATCCCC
Organism: Novius pumilus; assembly: GCA_020654155.1. Taxonomy (NCBI): domain Eukaryota; kingdom Metazoa; phylum Arthropoda; class Insecta; order Coleoptera; family Coccinellidae; genus Novius; species Novius pumilus. Next base: position 787,121 of record JAIFOV010000010.1, on the reverse strand, counting down.
AACAGAATGTTAATCGGCAACTTTTTGTAGAAATATCAAAAATGTCTGTTCCCACGGAGGAGTTATGGATCGCTGTTTTTGAATAAGAAAAAATTAAAGCATAAAAATATCAAAGATTTTTGACTATTATCTAGTCGCGGGGGTAGATAACTGAATGAGCGTTTGTCGCCACGTGACGTGGTGATGGATTGGCGAAGTGAAAAATATTCATTTGTTCATGTGTTGTTTTGCGACTAGTCAAGCACCTTGACAGCGATTAAATAGTAGCAATTGGACGTATGATCAAATGAATGCGTGTTGCGAGTCTCCAGTTCAAATCTATAACAGAGGAGAGAGCAGTTTTGCCCGAAGAGAGTTTATAATGACCAAATAATAATTATTATGCAGATATAATAGCCAAAAGTGTTCAAGAAACACGCATCACTTTAATTGCTACCCAGGAATTGTAATTACCTACATCCCAATTAGAACCTGCTGCCTGTCTTGTTTCGTGTCTGTTTTAAGCAGGACCACAAAGTCGAAATCAGGTCAGGTTCTCAATACTTTGTACGTCTGATATTGTTATCGCTCATTACGGGCCTGCTGCCGTCAATCAAACGTTTGGTAGAACGGGTTAACGTTTCGATAAGTATAATTGAGTTCTCAATTTCGTGCCTTTTTTTTCGTGTTCGTTCCGAATTGCGGCGGTGGAAAATCGAAAACTTGGGGAGGGTGAATTAAACGCTCGCAGCTCTTATAAATATTCACGGGGACTTTTGCGCCAGACTGATGTCATTATCGAGATTTTTCTCCGTTCCGTTCAGTCGTATTTAAAAAAAGTGGCCTAGTCATTTCGCAAATAATTAAATAAATTGCGGCGTACGAGCGGTTAATACCAACGGAACGTATTACATATTCACTATTATTTAATCTCGAAATCTTATCAGAAATTATATCGGACTAATAATGATCAGTTTGGTCAAAGCTAGTCTGCAATCAAGCAATTACACGACCGGGTGCATTTCTTGCTTGTTTTACAGAAATTGATCGTTTTTAAAAAGTTCAAAATCGGCGTTTAGCTGTACGACGAGCTTGTAAAACATAATTGAGAAATAAATTTGTAGTTTCGTCGACGATCCTCTAAATTGGCCATCGTCGCGTTGTAAATTTTTTTCTTATACGATCCCATCCGAGCGACGAAGAATTTTTAACGTCCAGAAATCAGATCCGCTTCCTGGCGCTCATCATTTTATGATCAACAAATCCTCATTTGAATGAATGATCGTTTCGGTTATTGTAATTTATGCCGAACAAGTCCGCGGACATATTTTATTCTCTAGCCGTAAAAACTTCACACACACTTGTCAACGATATTTCATTTGGTAGTTTTCACACCCCCCATTATAGTCTCGAACGCCAACTACTACTGTGCATGACTTTATTTACCATTCTCCGATATCTCTTTATGAACTAACAGCGGCACCGTGCGATAGTTGATTGTTTCAGATTCGAAACATAAACACAACACGTGAGAAACGATGAAAATGTGTTACGGGGGCGACAACTTGTAAATATTTAGCTTCATGTATGCAAATATTGCGTCAGGAACGACGTTCAATTTCGAAAGAACGAGTTGCGACACTTTTTGCTTTAATGGGGGATGACTGATCGAAAACAGTGACAGATCGCGTATGTCAGGATCAGGAATAGGATCTTTTGAGAGTTCATTTGTAATTTTTCAAGGAATTCCCGGAATTTCCAAGACTATATATAAATTTCCAAGAAATTTGTCATGGATCTTTGACTTCCAGCGAATGCCGGGAAATTTTCCGTAGTTTTTGAAGTGTTTACGGAAGTTACAGGAGGAATCTATTAATTTTTAACGTTTAATTTGGGGAAAATTCTTTTATAATAATGAACATCTCACCTGGATTCCATGGTTTCAGGTATGAAAGATTCGCAAATGAATCGGAAACAGAATTTTCCAGGGAATTCAGGAATTTTCATCGAAACAAATTCTTCATAAGAAAATTCCAATATTATAGAAACTTATCTAAAATTCGTATATTTTGAAAGAAAATTTCTCCTATGGAATTTTCCGAATGAATAAGAAATTTCTGGAAAGTACCAAGAATTTTTTGGAAATTTGAAATGTGTACCGAATTTTCATGGTTTTCTTGAAGATTCCAAAGTGATGACAAATTTCCGAAATTTCACCACAATTATAAAACTTTTGGAAATTTTCAGAGTGTTCTGTAGTATCTACTAAAATTCGAAGAAGAATTTCCATCCTCATACTATAGATCAATTCTGGCTGATATCACAATAAAATGAAGGCTAGTCAGTGAAAATCGTGAAATAATTTTTGATAACTGAAAATGTTTAGTAGAATATTATAGAAAAATTTACATTTACATTGAATTGCACAAAATTTTCTTGAATCGAAGAGTTCGTCCAATCGAGTAGAGTTCATTCTGCTTTCGGAACAAGCAGCGGATAATGAGTTACCTGCCATGAAGTTGCAGGAATTCCTGTAAAAATTCTGTTACTGGAATATAAATCAAGCTACCCTGGAGACAATAAATATAGGAATATAGAATAAGCGTAGTATCCTGAATTCTAAGAAGCTCAACATTCTAGAAATGTTTATCATTAGTTGCAGCCTCAGTCAAAAGGCGAAACTGATGGACTCGGTGACACCCACTGGATAGGGAACAAATACGTGTATCCTGAATCTCACGCTTCTCCAGGGCGGTTCCAACGCAAAAATTGGTGAAGAATCTCACCGACTTGGCTCTAGTGTGTACAACGATCGAGGTGAGCGTTTCATACAATTTGCGACTGAGAATGATCTGGTGGTAGCAAATAGCTTATTTCAGCACCATCCCCATAGACTTCCCACCTGAACATCGCTATAATAGTTACATGACAATCGAATAGTTTATATTCTGACTAGATCGCTGTATGAGATATCCGCCAGAAATGATCATTTGATTCCCGACTAGACCGTGGATCAGATCACCAGCTCATGATCGTGAAGCTCAAAGAATAGCCAATTGCAGCTTCATCGAGGTAAGACAAACCTCAAAGTTTGAATGGAATGAGGCAATGGAAATCTTAACGAACCCTAAGAATTACTGATTCTTTTGCTGCTTCTGGACCACTAGATGTTATGCACAAACGACAAGGCCATATGACGACCATTACCATGGAATTAAGCGATTGGAGTATAGCATTCAATGCAGTGGCAGCAAACATTACTGACTTGAAAAGATTATTACCTCATGCAGAATTTGTAATTAGATCGATGTTCACATTGACATATATGAATCCAGAAATACCTCGTCAGATCACTTATTTCCAAAACCCAGACCTTTGGAGGCAGTGATGGTACAGTAGATACTGAGCTGGACCAGATAACTGATGTTTGGTAAAATATCCCCATTCCTTATTGCAGAATAATCATGTGGAAATCAACACTAATTTCCGTGTTGGAAATCTAGAATCAAATACGCTCAAACCTCAAGTTGGCACTGCCCTACTTCATCTCAAAAAGGAAAAGCTATTGGACCAGATAAAATACCGATCGAGACTCTTAGAAACTATATGATAGATGGTCTACTTTGTGCAAAGCTTCATTACGTGGGGCTTGATGCGGTTTCCGTCCAATTTTTCAAAACCTATCTAGAATGTCGCCATCAAGTGGTTGGACTGGACAATGTTTCTTCGCACACTGTTCCGATATCATCTGGGGTCCCCAGGGTCAATGCTGGGACCGCTTTCATGTTTATTATATTCATTTGATATTTTTAATTCAATAAAGTTTTGCAAGTTTCATTCTTTTGCCGATGACATTCAACTTCATCTGTCCTTCGAGCCCAGCAATGTAAAAAGTGCCTCAGATCTTATGAACAGAGACGCACCAAAACCAAACACAGAAGACACCAAACAGATAGAAGACAATAACTTGAAGATCTTTCTACTCCAAATAAATATTTGTACAGTGTATCCCAAATTGGATGCGTTTGAACGGTAACTATGTGATATATTAGGAATAGAAAAAAACGATGTGAGGAGTTACGAGTTCGATTTCGGGGAAAACTCCATTGGTGAAGCTATCGTCTTTTGTTTTTGAGATGATTTTGGCCGACTATTGCTGATATCTCGGTTATTATTGAAGTAAAGTGAAAATGGTTTTGACATTCTGGTGGCACTTTTTGAGTAGAATGCAATGGACTAACAATAATTTTTCTTTCGGTTTGGTTCTTCAGTTATAAAATTAACTTGTATTTTTTTAAACACGATTAGTAACATTTTTATGCTTATTCGAAGAAACTAATTTTTTCCTTATCAAAAATGTATCGCATGATATGTTTTTTCTTATTTGAACTTTCTTTCCTAAAAATTTTGATATTTCTAAATTTTTCTTCAATCTCAAACATAGCGGGCAGTATGTCGAAAAATTATTTTCAATAGCACTCTTAGAATAAGTCATTTATGCTCTCAGTCCATCTGATTCTAAAATATAAAACTGTAAAAGTTCGTTTTGAAAAATGTTTGTGCATTTCGATAATAATGAAAAATTCGACATTTTGGAATGTTTTATTCAAGGTGGATATAATTCCAATACAGCAGCAGAAAGTTATTTGAATCGTTTTCCCGAAAGAAGACAACCCCATACATCAACATTCAATAGATTGAAACAAAACCTGATTAAATGTGGATCTTTTAATGCTACAAGGAGCAAGAATTCTAATCTTCCAAAGAAAATCCGAAGAAGTCGAAATAGATGTTCTTGGAGCTGTCACCGTGAATCCTTCGATTTCCTACAGGCAAATTCAGGCCGCAACTGGTATTACCAAATCAAAATCACACTGAATTATGAAGAACAAATTCAAACCATGTTAAGCCAGGAAAACCCAGTTCTTGCGCCCCTGAGACCTCAAAAACGTCTCGACTTTTGCATCTTTTTCTCTGGTAAGTCTAGAGAAGACCCAGATTTCCAAAGGAAAATTATATGGACAGACGAAGTGTACGTCACTTGGACTCTCAAATCGTTTCAACAAACATTTTTGGGCAGACGTGAACCCAAACCGCGAATTGAATGTTCAGCATTAAGGCCAGTAGGGTTTCAAGGTTTGGTGCAGGGCGCACCAATCGATCGAAATCTGTGTGGCGAACTCTATCTACAAAATCTTAACGAGAACATACTTTCTTGGATGAGTTTTGCCACTCGCATAAATATCGCATACTTTTTCAACATGACGATGCACCACCTCACCAAACGAGAGCAGTGACGGAATTAATGAATTTAAATTTCGACGAGAACTGGATAGGAACGAAAGGTCCATTGAAGTGACCACCTCGTTCTCCAGACTTGACACCAATGGACTTTTTTCTTTGGGGACACACTAAAGATTCTCTATTTGAAAAACAAAGTGCAAAATTACAAGAACTGAAACGTAGTTTCATTGACACTTTATGAGAAGTTAGAAACATTAAAATCTTGAACGCTACAAGAAAAGTGAGTGCAAGGTATAATATTTGCGTTCAAAATACTGGGAATACATTCGAACATTTGAAATGAATTTCCCACAATGGATAAAATCACTTTTGTTTTAAAATTCTTGGTATCAATTAATAATTCTTCATATCTTCTTGAAATGAACCATTCCACTTTCAATCGGGGGTTGTTTGAATCTATTGAATGTTAATGTATGGGGTTGCCTTCTTTCGGGAAAACGATTTAAGTAACTTTCTGCTGCTGCATTGAAGTATATCCACTTTGAATTTTTCATTCTTATCGAAATGCATAAACATTTTTCAAAACGAATTTTTTCAGTTTTGAATTTTAGAATCAGATGCACTGAGAGCAAAAATGACTTAATCTAGCAGTGCTATTAAAAATAATTTTCTTTCACATACCGCATAAGCTATGTTTGAGATTGAAAAAAATTCAAAAATATCAAAATTTTCAGGAAAGAAAGTTCAAATGAGAAAAAACATATATTTTGAACAGGAAAAAAAAGTTACTAATAGTTTTCGAAGAAATACAAGTTTACTTTATAACTTAAGAAGAAAACCGAAAAAATTATTATTGTTAGTCCATTGCATTCTATTGAAAAAAGTGACAATAGAATGTCAAAACCATTTTCACTTTACTTCAATAATAACCGAGATATCAGTAAAAGTCGAAATCGGCCAAAATCAAGAATTCCTAAATATCTCAAAAACAAAAGACGATAGGCGAAATCTGTCTTCACCAATGGAGTTTTCCCCGAAATCGAACTCATTTTTCCTTATTCCTAATATTTCACAGAGTAACCGTTTAAACGCATACAATTTGGGACACCTGTACAATGAAAAACCACTTGATTTAAAACGAAGAATCTCAATATAAAGAACTATTTCTACTGTCAATTCAAAGACGATACGACCAAAACTTGGCTCAGTATTCAGTACTCAGTTCAATTTCTGTTTGCTACCATTTTAGCTTGCTGATATATGCCAAATGCGTTCGCATGTACGATTAAAGTTATTCAGTATTTAGAAACAAACGTGTTTGGGTCTGCCCCCTAGTTCAGTTGCTGCAACACGACGATGTTTTTAATTTGGAATGGAGAGATACAGGTGACAACTAGTTTATTTTATTCACACCTGTCTTGAAATGACGTCGGGTGATACATTAACACACATGTCAGGATTACCAGTTGAAACTCATTCGGACTCGATGGATACTCCGAGATTCTTTGAGGCATTGGTGAGAAATACTATTTTCCTTGCCCCGTTCGATGATTTATCACGTAGAGTAACGGTGGTGCACTTGAACATTTCCCATTTTGAACACCGCTTTCCCAACATTATAAGTCGCAACTATTATTGTGAAGCAAGAAATTATATTGCAATCATCTATCACCATTCCTACGAAAAATCTTGGAAAAAAGATATTTTCAGTAAACACGTAGCGATCTTGTTGCCTTGAATGAACTCATTCTTTCCATTCGCTTTTAAACGAAAATGAAAACGAACGTGTTTCAATCTGCGTTCACTAAATCGATATATCGATTACGAACGTTTGTGAAAAGTGGCGTAATTCCATTTCGCACGCGAATTATGAATTCTTAACGAACTGAACAATAATCAGTCATTTCGTGACGCTATCGAGAAACTGAAAACAACTAAAACCCATCACCAATTTGAATACAAACGATCGCAACAAAGCAATCGTGTCGTAACATTTTAAAACGAGCTCTTCGCGAACTCTCGGCGTGATTTATCATTTACAAATTTCAAATTTATTCCCGATGAAACGATAAAATATTACTCCACTTGTGACAAGGATATTTCGAAAGGGATACACGAAAGAGAGATTCCGCGATTCGATTATAGTGAACAATCGACCACGGAAAGGCTTTAAATGCGATCGACGTTGCCGTAACGTGTAAAATCTTTCGAAATTCACGAAAGCCAAGTTTTATCATAGTCCGCGAGCGTCTCTCGAATAGCGTGCGTTACTATTGAGAAATGCAAATTGTGTGTAATCTGCTGCTATAACTTACCGTGAAACAAAATTTCGAACGGGAATGTATCAGATACGACTTTCTGCATGCAATATAATTATAACTAATAGCTTGTTTTACCTCTATAAATTGCGGTACAATACTCTTGGTAAAAAATCGGATAAGTGTAATAACGCGATGTTTATACCGGGAAACGGAGGTTACTGTTTATCTTAGAAAAATCTATGAGAAAAGGATGCGATTAAATTAATCGAATTAGCATTCGAGCTGCGAATATCGACGAGGCCACTCATTTTCCACAGAACAAGCTCGATAATGTGAAAACATGCGAAATTACTCGTAATTTCAGTTCGAATTGGTCTACTGAACGTCTAATAAGGACGAACTCTGCATGAAACGATACTCCATTATCATACTTAAACGCTGATTAGAAGAAATTTAAATGCGAATCATAAAATGTTCAATAATTCAACATATAAAATGCATCATAACTCCATTACAGTTCATTGGCATATTATCGAATCCGGTTCAAAATGCTAATATGAATGCGGTCGTCGGCGTCGTAAACCCGCTTCACTAAAAAACTGAAACTGCTGAAAATCGGATGTTACTAACTGTAAAACAGAAAGTACTTCCACAGATATATCACATCGTTAACTTATGTATAGTTGGAACCAAACTAATATTTCTAGAAAAGAGGGAAATAATTTTTTATGTACTGACGAGAACTGTAGTTTTCAATATATATGATTTGGTGAACGAAGTTTTGTCCAATCCTTTTCCCCCTCCACGATTAGCTAAGAAGAATTGCATATAATTGGAAAAGACTCTGAATTTTCTCCTTCAACCCGGAAATATAAAATTCTCTCTTCGCCGTCTCTTTCGTTTTCTCCAAAACAAAGCTTTCATCTTCATGAACTCGTCTAATGTCAGTTTGCACCGCCTGAGTCACCTCAGTCAATCAGTCGACTGACCGTTCATTTTATTTTTTTTTAAGTACCCTTCATAATCATGTTCGGAATGTAAAATTTTATCAATAGTTAGTACTTTTTGTTTTGTTTCTGCAACCGCCTACCCCTTCAATAAATTTGTTTCCTATGGAAATGATCTTTGTATGTGTTTCATATTACTTAGGTCTATCAATTTCATCGTGACCAACTAACACAAATTAATTATTCCAAACCAAGAAGATAAAAGATTGCCCAAACTTGGCAAGAGACCCGTTCGTCGCAAGTCGTTTGTGCCTCGGAAAATCTTCTGCCAGGTTGCAATTCCGGCTGAGATAATGGCGTACTATCCTTGGCTATATATACACGCAGCTTTGCTAGCATATATTATTAATTATCAATGATTACTACAACAAAACAACAGAAAAACAAGCATAAGTTCAAACAAAAAACTCATATATTGTTGCAGCATGGAATGTGCAAACTATGCTTGACTCGACATTTTCAAGTATACTCGAAAGCCGTTCTGCATTTATTGTATATGAATTAGCACGATATTGACGTAAGAGTTCTAAGCGAAACTCGGTTGTTAGATGAAGGTAGGTGGAAATTACACCTTTTTCTGGAAAAGCCTCCCTAATGGTTCGAGGAAAGTACATGGTGTGGGATTTGCTGTCAGAAACTGTCTACTACTTGAGTTGGTTGAATCAGCGCATGGCGTCTCAGAAAGATTGATGTCATTAAAATATCAATTAAAAGACAAGACGTATGTTAATTTGTTAAGCCCTAATGCACCCACTCCAGAGTGTGAATAACCAGTTAAAGATATTTTATATGATTAATTGGAAACCTTATTATCCTGAATACCGAAGAATGAACTTCTGGCACCCGCCCGAGCTTAAACTGTGTCCCTCTTCCCCGCATGAAAGGCATTCTTCCTTTTCTTGGCATTCCATACTGAACTGTCCTTCCCTTCTGCCTCAGACACCTCACCAGCGTCTATGAGGTCTTGGGCATTCCATCTGAAGTGGCACCTATCGCACTTCCTAAGCTCAATCTTCATGATGGTCTTCTTTTGAGAGTCGAATTCTTTTTTCTTGCAAGGCCGATAGTTCTTTTGTGGTTTTCACCGTTGCCGTCTGAGAGTACACTCTATTTGGCGCAGTTTAACGACCCGGAGATACTCCTTCGGGTGTTCCAGCATGGTATACAAGGACCCTGCCACCACCTTTTCCTTTTTCCCTAATAAAGTAGGAACTCCCCACCCTTGATGTTTACCTCTACCACCGATTCTAAAGCCTTGACGGCCTCGGCACTCCCCGATCCCTACCCATTTCAATGAGCCGTTTTTGTATCCACTATTATGGCTGGATCATAGGAATGTCTCCTCAACCTTACCTTCTCCAAAATTTCCCTATATTCCCTTTGACCATACTCCAATATGACGACCAGATGTCTCCTCTTCGCTTTCTCCTCGATTTCCTCACGCTTTGGTGCATGCAGGAAGATGAGATCCTTTGAGCACATGAATATGGCTGCAAGTAATTGTTTCACCCTCTCGGTCTCATCCCCTTTAGCTTATGAGAGGCGAACGCCTTTCCCTTTCTTAATTCCGTATTTACTACATGTACCTTATCCAAAGATGGTGCGTTTCTTCTTGTTTGTTTTGTTCTTGCTTCTCGTAACCTGTTGGTACGTCTCATTGTCTGCTTCCATTAGCTCTAAGAGTCTCTCCCTAAAATCTCTCTGGATGCCCATCTTCATTGCTCTGTCCTATTCCATAACCTAAACCACTTTGGCAGTCATCTAGTGATTTGATGGGGTTCTCATATTTCAGGAGACCCTCATCAAGTAGCCATCTCATCTGCCATTGTTCGAATGTCGTCACCTCTTTGATGTCCCTGACCGAAGCCATGGATCCGTTGGAGGAATCTCTTTCATTTTCAATTTCTTTCATGTTTTTCATCAAAATTCTCTAAAGATTGGTTAAAGAACACTCTTGATTGGTTTTTAGTATGGAATATCCCAGTACTTGGTCTTTTCTTTGTTTTCAGTTATAATTGGAAGTTTGCTTTATTTCTCGGTTATCTTCAAAGTTTGAGTGTGAGCAAGTTCTTCTTTAGTGTTCCCTAGGCATAAGAATATTTTCGGGAATTATGAATTCGCTTTTATCGTAAATGATTCAGACTTTCTTGGTGGGTCTTCCCAAGAATTTCCGCAGTTTTCTAGCAGTTTCATAGATTTGATTTTTTCTAAAGCCGCACTCCTACGTTTTTGACCTCAAGATTCTTAAATTCTTCACCGATTATTTTCATATTTTTCTTAGGAACTTTGTTTTTTGTTAATTATCCGCTGTTTTTTCGGAGTTCCTTCGAGAAATTGTATATTTTCAATTCATTTTTCGCAAATTGCATCGTCGCTTCAATACAAAATTTTTCGATGAAATTTGTGTGTCTCAAATTTTGATTGACGGCCTTTTATGGAAAAGTTTCATTAAGTGTGTAATTCATTTCTTTTGTGGTTTTCTCTTTTTCATGAAATCGATATTCACGAGTATGTTCTTCTCTCATTACTTCAATAGCTAAGCTTAAACTCCTCTTTCTCACTGAAGGTGTGAAATAAGTCTTTTTCTCGAAAAATTTTCCGATTAAATTCAACTGTTTTCTTCTGACGTAGAACTTTTACGCCTTTCCGGTGATTTCGTGGTCTTCCTTAAAGTTTCACATTTTTTTGACGTAAATTTTTCGCACATAATAGGTGGTTTTTCTATAGGTTTCCTAGGTTTTTCAGAATTCCTTCAGAGTTTTATGATACGTTTTTCACAAATCCTCTTGTTGGTTCTGTATGCGAAACAGAAAGAATAATCACATTTTAAGTATATGAAACTTTTTCGGAATTTTCCGCAAACGATTTCTAATTTTTTTTTCGCTAAATCTTCATTCTCGTTTCGTAATTTTTCCAGCATTTGGAGATGCTCTAGTTGAATTCCCTAAATTTTGTTCTTCATTCTTCACAAACTAGTCTCACTTTGACTTTGATGGTGAAATTTTCAAAAAAATCCAATTCAGTCAGCCCAAACTCCATTGAATATCTCGGGTTGTTCTGATTTTTCACAAATATTCCAGGAAATATGCAAAATGCAAAATAAGAAGTCGTATCTTGAAAATTCATAAAATTTCGCCGCTGCGGCTTTCCTTGTAATAACAGAGAATTGTAAAAAAATTTCAGAGTGAATTATTCAAAATTCCTTCAATTATCATGTAGAAATGGAATAAAATCTACGAAATATTGCAAACTTGAGCACTAATATATTTTCGTGGGTATTTTTTTAGTTCCCCAAAATTCCGAAATTTATGCGAATTCTACAACAAATTCCTGAATATCTGAAGGAAATCAGAAAAAAATCAAATCATTCTCTAAATTAATCAGGATTGTTCATTGATGCCCACTAAAAACAACTCATCTTCTAGGAATAATTGAATGCTCGAAAATTTTCATTGATTTCTCGGTGATTTAAATGATGAGTTAAATTTTTCAAAAGTTTTTCGTGGATATTTTTCACAACAGAATATAAAAATGAAAGGAAATATTCAGAAAACCTCTAAGTATGATGATAAATTAGTATCTTCTGGATTTTTTTAAGACCCGAACATTTTTGATGAAGATTTTTTGAACTTTGCATTGATTCCATGAACATTTATAGAGAATGTTGGAATTTTTCCAATAACGCTGAATTTTCTGGGAACTTCATGAAACAACTTGGATATTTTCCAAAAACTTCGAACACTTTCAAATATATATAAATTTTGAGAGAAAAAAAAATTTCGAGATCTTGTTGGAAATTCAGAAAACCTACAAAATATTCGGGAAATTTCTGAAAGAATTCCAAATATTCAAAGAAATCTCTCCATTTTCAATTTTCTAATCTTTCAAATAAATTGGGAATTGATATTGCAATAAAATTTCACTTACTACAATGAATGAATGAGAGGAATGGGAAGAAGAACGAGATATCGTGAAATATGGTTAGAAGTGAATGGTTTCCTTAAAACTGGTGGATTTTCACAAAATATCCAAGATGTACATTGAATTTTGTGGGAATTTTTGAATATTTGAGGTGAATCGAAGTAAGATCGTGTAACTCGCTGACATGGGTCTAGCGCCAGAATTTTCAGATCGCACAAGTGCCTCTGGCATGACCTACCGACTATATATTAAATATTTAGCCGAGACCAACGGCTTTTCGTGCTTTCCAAAGCACGATGGCATTCTCAAATTAAGTTGGAATTTACCGAGACTCGAACCCGGTTTTTCTGGGTAGTAGCCTGTTGAGCTACCAATGCCATAAATCGAAGTGATCTTCGAGTATTCGAATCTTTTTGTCGAATTAGCCACAATTTAGTAGAAACCATAACCAAATTATTCATGATATTGTTTCCAGAAAACGTTGGTTGATTTGGAATAAATTCTTCAAAGCACCGATGTTCCTCAAATATCCAAAAAATTCCTGAAAAATTCAATATAAATTGTGAATTTCTCTTTGTGCGCTCCAGTTTTGAGGAAATAACTAAATCTGGTTAAACCTTCTCACAGCTTAACCATGAAGGTTTCAGTATCGAAACTCATACCCATTGCAAACTTTCATGAATTGGTTCAACTCTAGGACCAATTGGTCTATAAATCTGCTGTAGTACTCGTTAATATTAGAGATGACAAGAAGCCATGAGGAATCCGCAGTAAAACTGTAAGCGCACTAATGCATTTTATTGAAGAACGATATTTGACAATCGACAAGTAACTAAATTATTATACAATTAGCAATAAACCTAATCAGGTACTCCATGACTCGTGATACAATCGAAAGAAGAAGGAATTTGTATCCCCAACAGTAAATAATCTTTTTCCTATTGAAAAAATAATGTTTTGAGATCAATTTGCATTTGTAACAGAAAATTAAGTTTTTACTGTGAGACAAACAAGACTAAGGCTAAGGTAAATCTCGGCTCAGGACTAACGTAGAATCATCGGATTTCTTGCAACTGATTTGACTCGCTCTCTAACAATAGATAGGTTTGTTCCAACCGACCACTAAACCAGTTCTGAAGCAGTCAGACGCTTGCGCAGGACGATTCTAGGACATTGGAAAGCCTAAAGCGCAAGCGTGTGACTGATTCGGAACTGCTTTGATGATCGGTTGGAACAAGCATTGAACCTTTTCTTCATCATTGCATTATGAATTTTATGTCTACTGACCAAGATATAAATTGAATGAAATGGAACAATCGAAGAAAGCGTCGAGTTATCAGATGATGGTTATGTTCCAAAGCAAAGTTTTTGTGTTTCATCATGATCAACCGATTCCTTTTTAGATCAGTCTATAATTTAGCCTAGACTTCTTCTGCGGTTAGGAGGAATATTCAACGTCCACATTTGCAATAAGATCGTTTTCGTAAATGATGAACAGGAATGGCCCCACGATTGAACCTTCTGGCACTTCATGATTCACTGCTCCGACGAATTCTGTCGTGAAGGTTGATCTTCATCAGATTCAGTGAGTTTGTTTCAAGGACTTGAAAACTGATCTTCTATTTATTCACTCAATTCGAATTTCTTATACACTCTCACGATCATTGAAGAATTTCTAAATTCTCGTGAAAAATCATCCAAGTTAGCTCAAATACTGTCAGCAAAACCATACGGAAGCGCTCTGAATTTCTAAATTTTTGATTACATAAAAAAAGACTATAAATAAACTATGAGAAATCAAAGTGGTCGTGCAATTTTCCTAGCCTAGCCCACGCAGATGACGCCTCAGAATGGAGTGTAAATGAAAAGAACAGTCAAGATGACTCCTTCCAATATTTCTTTGTTTCCAAGCATTTGAATCACCAATTGAGTTTGCGGTCAAGCAATAAACCTAGCATATAAAAGATGAATAATTGGAGTAGAAAGCATTAATCAACTGCCTCTACCCTTTTTTATAGTAGACAAGTTGCGATCTTAATCTCTCAGGACCATTATTAACACATTAATTTAATATTTTTACAAATAGGCGTTCCTAGTGGACCTTCTGTCAACTACACTCAACCGGAAGATAGTATTGATATCAATTTAAACCAGTTTATCTTGAATAAGAACAGGTCTGGCTCAAAATCTGTAGGTCGAATACGATCCCCGAATGAACATTTCATTTCAGTGCACGAAGAGAGAAGTGAGAAAAGCGATTAAAAAGATTAATTACAAATGCAAAATTTCATGGTACAATGGAATCTTCGTTAGATTGCGGCTCTAAGCACGGTTCTGTCGTAAAACGTCGCTATCGATATCGTGGTTCACAATCAAAGGAGTTGCTTCCATTCACGGTTAATCGCGCATGTGATATTAATGCGCCGCGAAATGTCCGCCACAGATTTTAAAACTGGCTAATGCGACAGTGGCGAACTCGCAAGCTCGTCCATCATCTTTATTGTGAGCAACGCATACGACATCGGTCGAAATCGACGCAGAAATTAGCATTTTTAATGCAGATCTTCGTCCACACTTCGCTCGCCTGATTAACCTTGGGGAAAGTATTTGAACGAGGTGCGCACCCCTCATCAATCAAAACTTCAACCCTTGGACCGTGCATATTTTCGAGCAGTCAAAAATTTCAATAACCTACCGCGTTACTTGCAATTAAAAATAGATTAATAAGCCTTTTCGCACCCCATGTTTCATATTCAAAAAAGTCATTTATAATACGCGTCAAGAATTGCGCGAGTCTATTGATTTCTGCGATGGCGGACTAGAGAAAATTCCCGTCTTGGTGTTGGGGGCGCATTCCTATTCGAAAGAAGAAATGAAATATGAAGAAGACCAACAGTGGCATAGCGATGATTGATGACGTTGTCGACACCGTGTAGAAGACGCCACCACTTCCAAGCGAAGATAACTAATAGTTACACGGCATCTTGATTTGAAGGATCGATAAATGAGATGATGACTTTTCTTGTTGAGTCGCATCCTTTCTACGAATACGACGTAAATCGATCCGGCCGTTCGTTCCGGAAGAAAGAAGACGCGCCGAGAAAACTTCCGTGCAATGCACATTGTAAAACTTTCTCGTTGTTATGCATTCAGAATTTGTATTCGACTCGTTCTGTTACTTTATATGCGAGATTCAAATATAACGTCGTCTCGCACACGCTTGAGAAGCTTTCCTGCAAACTGATGTCGCATAATCGACAGCAATGTCCTCGAGAGTTCTTCTACCGTTGTTTGTTATATCTCCCCTGTTTTTGCACCACTTCGTGCAGAACTCATTCGGATACATCTAATCGGATACATCTCAAATCATCCATGAACTTAACTTTTTTCCATTACATGCACCCTTCTAGCGACTAAATAACCTAATGATCAGCGGTATCTCTCCATGAATGCTGGCAATGAACATTTCACCTTCTCAACCATTCCTCTTCTAGATTCAAAGTTTTGAATATTTTTCTCCATCGCTTTTAATACACTCATCAATTGTTTCAGACATCCTTTTCCTGGGCCTTTACCTAACATATTCTTAACGAGAGGAGATTTCTCAATGATATTCATGCAGCATCCTTTCCTGAATTTTCACTGAAACTAGCATTAAAGTAATGTGTTGTCATCTTATGCTCGTTCATTTGACAACGTTTCAAATAACACTTTTTCCACACAGGTCTGCCGCTGTACCGATGAGTTCAGCAGGTCTATTTGAACTAATCGTGTTTTGGTTAATCTTCTCGAGCAAAGTGGAATTTCTATCTCTTAAGAAACTTCGGGTTGGAATCCTCAATAATTTTTTGAATTGAAGTTGGACTAACTGATATTCATATAAATAATATACAGTGCGCGTCTAAATTATGGTATCCCCTGCTTACTTTTTAAATATATTTTTTTCCATGATTTTTGAAACGCAGTATTAAATAGGACAATTCAAAAATAAAAATTGAGTAACCTAAATAGCAGTATCAAAATACATAAGCAAAATTAAACTGACGTGTCGATAAAAAAAAATCTATGAATCAAAATAGATGTTCGAAATGAGCATCATTTTCCTCTTGACAAAGATGTAATCGGCCTTCAAATTCTTCTCTCACATTCCGAAATGTTTGTGGACCAATTGATTGGCAAACCTCGTTAATTCGACATCTAAGTTCGACCAAATTGGCAGGTGGTGTAACGAAAACTTTTGTTTTGTAGCTCCATAGGAAGAAATCCATTGGCGTCAAATTGGGCCATCTTGGAGGCCATTCAATTGGTCCACGTCGTCCAATCCAGTTTCCATAGAAATGTTCATCCAGACAATGTCTTACACGAAGGGCAAAGTGGTCTTGTTGGAACATAATTACATCATTGTCGTTGAATTCTTCTGGATTATTTTCCACAATTTCTAAGAGGGGTAATAATATTGTCAGCATATTCAAATATAAGTTTCCATCTAGATTTTCTTCCAAGAATATTGGTCCTACGATGTGATTTCCCAATATTCCTGCCCACACATTCAATTTTTGTGGATATTGTGTTGGACCTTCATGGAATGAATGTGGATTTGTCACTCCAATATCTGATGTTTGGTCTGTGAACTGTCCCATTTAGAAAAAAAGTAGACTCATCAGAAAAACAAATGTTCTGGACAAAGCGGTTATTCTGCATTATTCTATCGGTCATTATTTCACAAAACTGGATACGTCTATCGAGGTCGTCTTCAGTCAATTCGAGCAAAATTTTGATTTTATAGGGATGATATTTATTTTTTTCAACACTCTTCTTACGCTTGTTTGACTGACTTCACATTGCAGCGCTATTGCCGAAGTAGGTTGTTGGGGTTGTTCAATGACTGATTGAATAATTTCCAACTGTTTATCTTCGGGCAGACTAGGACGACTAGCACCTTTAGCTTGTTCAACACTTCCGTTTCTGGTAAATTGTGCAACAAGATCTTGCAAATATTTTCGACTTATTGGATTGTCAGGAAATCTTTCGTTGAAAAATCTTTCGGCAGCGTGGTAATTTCGACCAGTTTCACCAAAAATTAACACTGCCTCAACTTTCTCCTCCAAGGTACGCATAATTGTTTATTGATATTGTCAATCTAGACACCAAAATGGTGATGCAACCTGACGATCATTAATCAGATTCCCTAAGAATATTTATTTTATCTTTTCATCCTTACCATCAACAAGTTTTTAGATTGTTTATGCAAATTTGAAGGGAAATTATATTGCACTTTATGTATTTTTATTATTGATTGATTCACTAACCTTTCGAAATGTGTGGAAGGAATCCAAGGGCACAGTACATCTTTGTGAAGATGAAAATTGTGCTCCTTTCGAACATTTCATTTGAATCATTCATTTTTTATGTATTATCAACACATTAGTTTCATTTTGCTCATGTATTTTGATACTGAAATTCTCCTGCTATTTACGAAATTCAATTTTTGATTCTTGAATACAAGTATTGCTCGGTTTCTCAAAAACTGATCGAAAGATATTCAATTGCATTGCTGCGTTGAATGCAGTTTTGAAATATCTTCAATTTAAGGTAGCACTCGACGTATGTGTACATTAAAAAAAAATGGCGCTTTCGCCCTAGCAGCGGCATGGAGGGAAATAGATGCAGGAAGCAAGGACAAAAAATAGCCTCAGTTGGCCTATTTGATACTGCGTTTCAAAAATCATGGAAAAAAATTTATTTAAAAAATTAGCAGGGGGTACCATAATTTAGACGCGCACTGTATAATATATACACACACCGGCACATTTTGAGGAAAAGGTCGGTTTTTTGTTACATGTTTGAGGATTTTTACAAGTGATCTTTATTCATGTTTGAATACTTGCTTAGGATACAACAACAGTTCTGTGTGCTAGCGTTTTTGACAATGTGCGAACACTTGTAGTGTTCTTTATCGATTTGGATAAGAACTTGATCTTATTCCGACTGCAGATGGGATGCTGATTGTTGTTCATTCGAATGTTCACTTTGAATAGAGCAAACGACATTAGTGATTTACCTGCGACTTCAGTGACTAGGACCGTAGCAACGATTGAAGAAGGTCATACCTACCGGCCACGCAGCTTTAAGTGTGTGATTCATCGTGTTGTTCAACGTTATAGAGAGACGGAATCTAACGTTAGAAGGAGAAGACAACGACGAAATCGGACCACAAGCACAATAGATGACCGCTTAATCATCTTGCAAACTGATGGAAATGATGTTTCACCAAGAGCAATATTGAGTGCTCCTGGATCACCCACCTGCAATCTAACCACACTTCTTGTCTCATTCCTCAAACCCCATATCGCAACTAGTAACAGTTTTATCGAGGATTTGGAACAATTCGCCAGCAAAATCAAAAGTCTACAAAGCCACCCCAATGGTATACTTGCCAGTTTCTCCCCAGAGGACATACCTAAATCATTCTACGACTGTATGGCTAAATGCGGAATGGTTATTTTTACTGCCAAGCAGATGGTGCGGCCTTAGATGAAGTGGTAAAGAAACCGTTACGAAAAAAATTATACTAGATTCACAAAACGCATGATAGTATCAGAGAATCTATTAAGATATTACTGCAGTCTATGCCTTTGAAATACACTGTGCAGGGTGTAACTATAACTGTTATGAAAATGTTCCGCCTTGGAAAAAACATCAAAATTTCTAGGTATTTAACATCAATAATTGAAAAATTGAAGCAACTTATTCTTACCAAGGCAGAATCAAGAGATATGAAAGAAGGACGAAGCAATTTCGGCAGAACCAAATGTTTGCATACAACGCGGCTAAATTTTACGATTCACCGAGAAATAGAAAGACACCTCTGTACCAGGAGAAAAAGAAATTCAGGAGTATTGGAGTGAAATATGGAGCAAGAACAGCATACATAAAAAGCATGCTGAATGGATCAAAGCTGAGCAGAAAAAGACCAACAATATCACTGCAATGGAATGGTCTGAGTGGCGTAGCGAACAACTTTTGGTGGCTTTGAAAAAATCATCCAATTGGAAAGCTTCAGGTTTTGACGGAATTCCTAATTTTTAGCTCAGAAACTTGAAGCTATGCATTCGGCGTTGCCATCCTCCTTGAATAACATAACAACTGGAGCTGAGCCCATGCCTGCCTGGTTGGTCAAGGGAAAAACATATTTACGCCCAAAGAAATGAAGACACGAAAAAACCTGAAAACTACCGCCCTATCACTTGTTTGAATACTACTTATTAAATCCTCACAAGCATGATAACGAACAAATTATAGAATAAGTTGCTACCGCCAGAACAAAGGGGTTATCTTAAAAGCTCACATGGTTGTAAAGATCATGTGCTAGTGTCTCATATGGTAGGTAGAGGCAGCAGAACCAACAAAAAAATCTATCAATTGGTTGGATATCGTAAAGCTTCCGATTGCATTCCTCATAGTTGGTTGATAGAAATACTAGCAATGTACAAAGCTTCATTAGATGTATGGACTTATGGAAAGTTAACTTAACCCTTCAAACCGCCACTGGCCCCCTTGTGATCAGAAACATCAGCATCAGACCGGGAATTTACCAAGGAGATTCTTTATCCCCAATATTGTTTTGCCTTGCCCTTTTCCTCTAACTTCGCTTCTTAATAAATCCAACACTGGCTATAGATTTAAAAAGTCTACACGGACCACGTATCTATAGAGAGTGCGCACACTACTAAAAACAGAGTTGTCGGCGAAGAACACAACAACTGCCATCAAAGCCTATGCTACATCCTTATTGAAATACACGTAAGGTACACTGAATTCGACCCAAACTGATTTGAACGAGATAGATAGAGAAACGAGAAAAGAATATACTAGAAGCAGATCACGGCAGCCTCTTAGTGTGACATACCCTCATACCGCGAGGAAGAGAGGGCGTAGTATATGGTCCGTAAATCTAAAGACATACTTTCTCGACAAAGCTGACAAGGGCAAGCTCCAAAAAGCAGCAGTAAAGTTCGAAAAGAATATCACGTAACTCAATATGTCAGACAACCAGAACAACGAGATAGAACCAGAGGATTTCATAAAGACTATAAAACAAAAATGGAGATCAAAAGCTTTACATGGCAGATACTTAGCATCCATTGAAAGCCAGACAATCCATACATCTGCTTCAGTCAAGCAACCTATTTTTCGAAACTGAAGGGTTTGTCATTTCTATACAAGAGCAAGTTGTGCCTACTAGATCATACAGAAAACGTATATTCAAAGAAGCTGTGGAAGGCATTAAATGCCACATATGCTAGGAACGTGAAGAAACTTTGGACCATTTGATGGTTAGATGCTCTGTGCTGGCATCAAAGCAGCACCTGGAACGGCACAACCGAGTAATTAAAATAATCCATCAAGCATTGGTCCAAAGATATATAGGAAACGTGCAGGAGCAGCCGTTGAAGAAGTCAAATTGTATTGAGAATGCCAAATAATTACAGAAAAAACGATAACAAATAATGTTCCTGACATAGTACTGACACTTAAAGAAGCAGTGATTCATAGTTGATATAGCAGTCTGACTATCGGCTAACATCCAGAAGATGTATAGAGAGAAAATCACGAAGTATCTGCCACTAACAGATGAAATAAAAAACATGCAGAACGTCGACAGAGCAGTGGTGATACCAATAATTTTAGGAGTCACAGGGGAGATTCGCGTAGTCAACTCAAGAATATCGAAGAGCTCAAACTAGATCAAAAACTATACATTCTAATGCAGAAAGCCGTCTTGTTACAAATTGCTGGTATAATTCATAGAATCATTAGCGGCACGAACAACTGATGCGAGAACAACTCAAAACATCTATCCTTTTGGTAAAAACCCGCGATAAGAAAAGAAACCCTGAACAGGAGAAACTACAAAATAATAAAAATACAGTTTATTTAATAAACTTATCACATACAAATGATGAAAGTGAAACAGGTCAACCAAGTTCATCTCGGGATTGAATGGAGCATAGTCTAAGAAATTCGTCCACACTATAAAGCTCTGCATTCATTAAAAATCTACGAACGATAAATACTCGAGAGGTCCATTTCCCAAAAACTGCGAGGCAGAGCATTAAAGAGCTTCATGGAGGTGCACTCTGTGCCTTTTTGGCTCATTGTAAGGGAAAATCATGGGAAAAGATAAGGTACTCTCCGTCTAGCGCTATTAAGGTTCCTATACTCCGAGAAGAAGTTATCATATTTTCTAATGAAGATCAACGACCTTTAGATGAAGAGATCCGTTAGAGTTAGGATGTTGTGCTTCCTAAACCTACTCCTACATGACCCCCCATAGGGCATCCCCAACATTGATCTCAAGGTGAGTTTTTGAGTGACAAATAAAAGTCCAGCACTAGTGCATTTTCCACAGAATATTATTTCGCACCTCAACTGAGACTCAAAGTTAGCAGTATTAGATCACATGATATTTTAGGACGTTTATGTTGTAAGAAACAGAGAGGAGCTCTCTATTCAAACAGTAAATGTGATCACGCCACTTCAGGGAGATTCACAAGAACTTTATTGATTCAGAGGTCGGCAGATCAGCATCAAACAATGAGCACTGATATTCATTCAAACTTAAATGATTTATGTCGCACCAAGAGCCTATCAACTCAAGAGCGGCCGGGTATAATCAATAACCCATGTTAGATGGCTTTCAGAAGTAATAACACTTGAGGCGTCAGCGTACAATTACTTGAATACAGAGTCACCCACCATGTCTGGCAGGTTATTAACGTAAACCAAGAAAAGGAATGGCCCAAGTATAGAACCCTGAGGCACTCCCTTTGAGATTATAAGATCATTAGACTATATGTTGGTGATACTTTTGTAGTACAAAGCGACGTGAGAGACAAATTCCTTGATAACTTGACGGTCCTAGTTGTAAAAAATTTGTTGCTGTTCAAAAGCAGCGCTAAATATTTTGAAGATCAATCTCCTCAAACACAGTATACGAGTCCATAATCGATAAATATAAGTTCTTCTTTTATGTAACTATCACCATTTCCAACTCGACATAGACAAATATTAAAAAAAAGTGGATGAAATTACCCTCGCAGAACGCAGACATTTTTGGATGACCGCAAACGGCAATCGCGTTGTACCGACACGAACGGTCGGCCCGCATGTTTTTACAAGAGTTTAATCTGCCACCGGCAGTTTGCGGCATCAAATTTAATATAATCGCGGCAATATTTTCCAGTGTTATTGCGAATACAAACAGATATTCGTTCATTTATTACGCGAGGATTGAAGCGGGGTGTACAAGCTGGTTCTAGGCTAGACACAGACCGCACTCAGTCACAATCACTCAAGGAAATGTAAGCTGAGAAGAAACATAATTTGCGTCCCTTTTCACTTTTGCTATGAAAGTGCGGAATCACTTTTGGGCATAAAAAGATTTCGTCTAGTGTACTCGTTGCATGAGTCAGTTTCACCTAAAAACCGGACCTGGAATTGCAGTGCATGTATGCAATGAAATGGTCTTCTATTATGTTCCGCATATTCATTATTGTTCAGTTCGGTGTTTTCGAAATATTTAAATATCCCCGGGTCATATAAACGAAATTTATACTTCATCAATTACCATTGTTCTCCGAATTTATTTTTTGAGCGTACGCGATTCGGAACACTGCATTTTATGATGGAAAATATCGATTTTCGTGTCCCTCGGTTTTGGTATAACCGAATAGTGAATTAATAGATACCGTTGATTTCGCGACAATCGCCGCTCACGGTTTTCGCTAAGCATGAATAGACACGGCAATCAAATCGTCATAATTCTCTTCGCCGCACCCTTCGATTCCATATTTTAAGCTGAAAGCAAAAGACGGCGGCCGAGATTTAGCTCATAAAAACATGGGGGAAGGTCCTAAAGGCATCAACTTCACTTTTACGATGAAACAGTGTATAAAACGCGTATTTGATGAATGACGTTATCGTTGAGACGGGAAACCCGGATGCCGGTCACGTTCGACGGTGCCAGATAATCACCACTCTCGCCAACCCCGGACAGAAAATGCCCCGGAGTGAAAAGCGTCGAAAAAAGCGTGTACGTTGAAAACACAGAGACGTAGTTTTCGAATTGATTTTACGTCCATTTCGTGCTCGACACAAAATTCCGCCATGAATAAATATTTGAGAGTGGATATATTGATTACTTTTTGAATTTGAAACTACAAACAATTCTATAGAATGCAGAAAAGATTCTGATAATCATTTATTTTCTTGAATGCTTATAGGTTTTTGCTTCCAATTAAATCATTTATAATAAATTCGTCCAATAGCGCGTGAAAATGAGTGAATAAACCCAGAGTCGAATCTGGGGTTGAGCATGCGGAGTCATTTTTATATTAACGAGAAGCTTTCTGGAAAGCAGGTGATGATAAAACTACAACATTTCATCTTTAAAAACTTTTCGTAAACATTTATAAAATTTGTAACTCAAATCGAATTAGGAAGATGATCGTGAAAGAATCTGAAATGAATGAGTGTAAAATCAAAATTGTTTGAAAATTTTGGAAAACGTAGACGGTTTTTTAACGTTCATCAATTTCTAAAACAATCAATCAGAATTCATTCGAAGATACTTGTGTCAAACATTGCATACAAGCTGATAAATGAAAACCTACTGATTCTGACGGAGTCTCTCGGCAAATTATAGAGAAATTGAACGAAATTTCCGAAAAAAATTGAGTCAACAATAAAAGAACATTTGGACGTTACATACGACGTTTCGATCGTTATACGATCATAAACTTGTATTTGTTTAATAAAATTTTTTTCAATACAACTTTTGAGTGTGGTTTGACAATTTGATGATGTTAATGATGTTGCTTAGATAGAGATCACAGCTTACTGTTTAACAATAACTTCAAAATATTCCATTATAAATTATACTTAAATTTTCAATATCTGTTCTAAAATTGACTGAGTTTATTTCTTTTTGATATGTATCATCTCTTTGATTAATCGTTACTTTATCAAGGATTGTCACATTATTGAAATCAAAATTGCAGTTTAAGTAATGTGAATGTTTACTAAGAGCTGTACATTCATTACTTAATCGTAAAGAGTATTTATGGTTGTAAATTCTTTTCTGTAAATATTGTTTTGTTTGTCCAATAATTGTCCTGGACAATTTATACAAGAAATTCTGTATACTACATTCGTTTGTTTATTTCCATCTGTAGGGTCTTTTAATTCAGTGAAAAATCTATTTAGAGTATTGTATGGTTTATTTGTTAGAATAAGATTATATTTACGTAAAATGTTACCTATTTTTTTGGATAATCCCGGAATGTACGATATACTAGTATACTTTACATTAGAAGAATCTAGTTCATTATCATTATTATTGTTATATATTTTGTTTATTTTTTTGTATAACGCTATTTATCAAAGAATAACTGTTTTCTACTAAAATATTTTTTACTTTATTAATTTGTTCGTTGCGTTAAAATACCCTAGAGATGAAAATAAACAAACGAATGTAGTATACAAAATTTCTTGTATAAATTGTCCAGGACAATATATTGGACAAACGAAACAATATTTAGATAAAAGAATTTACAACCTAAATACTCTTTACGATAAAATAATGAATGTACAGCTCTTAGTAAACATTCACATGGCTTCATAATCAGTCGAAATGCCGATAGCTGAAAAACTTGAGAGAAAAAAGTTCAAAATTGTCCTTAAATTTT
The DNA here is from genome assembly GCA_020654155.1 of Novius pumilus. Lineage (NCBI taxonomy): Eukaryota > Metazoa > Arthropoda > Insecta > Coleoptera > Coccinellidae > Novius > Novius pumilus. The sequence goes on along the minus strand of JAIFOV010000010.1, from coordinate 761,960 downwards.
GCAGGAGACCAATTGAAATATCGCTTTTTGAGGACATTTCATAAGTTGATCCTATTTTTGGAGGAGTTTCATGAAACTTTATTAATCATTTTTTACTAATTGTAACAATATTAAAAATAATAAAAATCCGGAGAACTATTAAGAAAAAAACTTAAGATTCGCCTCAATCTTACTTGAACTTGAACTTAATTTCAAAAACGCAACACAAAGTGTAAAATAATAAAAATCAAGACGTCATTAAGAGACCAAAATTTGAACACGATCGGAAATTAAAATACAAAATATTGAAAAACCCTCGAAGGAAAAAGAACTGATATTGCTAGAAATGAAATTTTCGAAGAAATTTCAATGGGAACCCTGAACCAAAAATATAACATAAGAGATCGATGAAACAAAATAAAATTTAAAAATCGATGCAATGTACGCAGGGCGGTTCAGCACGGATGCGATAAATGGATACTGGTTATAGAACAGTCAAAAACATTCTTGGAATTCGCATAAATTAATTTCTTCTGATGCTTTGTTTCCGAGGAATCGAATATTTTCGATTTTTCAAATTTCAGCTGTAATTGCTTGAATTTTAAAGACCTTTTCAAAAGATAGATTGATAGTTACATCATTCTCTAATATTTCTGTCATCATTTCAAAAACGGCTGTCGATATTCAAATATTCTTAGTTGCGTAAGCATTTAATGCATTTGCAATTTCAATTTTTAGTCATGATGAAATGCACCAAGGATCATTACGTGAATTTGAGTTCAATTATCAGAAAAGCTAGATTAAATGGACGGTCGGTTTAAGTGCGTTCAAGGCAACAGAGAACATTTTGAAAAAGTTCTATAACCATTATTGAATTTAATAAATATCTTTTGTTATACTCAATGGCAACTACGAGTATTTTTTATTCACTAAGGCTAATATCGAATCGCTTAGCAATATTGAATTGAAAGTATTACGCCACCCAAACATCTTAAATTTACTCCAAGTGCCTTCAATAAATTTTGTAGAGGATTTTATAAACCTTTTGATGAAGCCGTTTGAGGAATACTACTGTGTCCAGTTCATGAGATGATGATGCTTAATATTTTCAGTCGGCTAGTCTACATATTAAAAAGTCCAGTTGATCAAATTTTTCTGGAAAAGTTTTTCTATGCCTTCTAAGAAAACAGGTAAAGTAAAATCGTGTAACCCACTGACCTGGGTCTAGTGACAGAGTTTTCAGATCGCACAAGTGCCTCTGATGACCTAATGACTATATATTAAATATGTAGCCATGACCAACGGCTTTACGTGCCCTCCGAAGACCGATGGCATTCTCAAATTAAGTTGGAATTCACCGGGATACGAACCCGGTTTTTCTGGGTAGAAGGTCGGTACTACGCTTGTTGAGCTACCAAGTATTTCTAAACGCCAACTTGTCGAGGTGATAGGTATTTTTACTGCTTTCTCCCATTGTCTTCGAGATATTTCATTTGAAACTTTTTGGACATTTAAAATTTCTTTTCCATTACTTCAAGAATGTTTTATTGATTTTTCGATGCACCTGGGTCTAGTGCCAGAGTTTTCAGATCGCACAAGTGCCTCTGGCATGACCTAATGACTATATATTAAATATGTAGCCATGACCAACGGCTTTACGTGCCCTCCGAAGACCGATGGCATTCTCAAATTAAGTTGGAATTCACCGGGATACGAACCCGGTTTTTCTGGGTAGAAGGTCGCCTGTTGAGCTACCAAGTATTTCTAAACGCCAACTTGTCGAGGTGATAGGTATTTTTACTGCTCTCCCGCATTGTCTTCGAGATATTTGATTTGAAACGTTTTGGACATTTAAAATTTCTATTCCATTACTTCAAGAATGTTTTATTGATTTTTTTCGATGCACAGATATCTACCAGGACTTTATATAGAATAGATCATAAAAGTTCGATTTCCGAGTTCATAGAGCTCCAACATTCAAATGTTCTTGGCTGTTTTCCACTCAAGAACAGTATTACTGCGACACTATTTGTCACATTCTATCTCTAGTTGTCTTCCAGTTATTCGTGTTGGAGCATTTTTTTACCGAAGTTATGCCAATAAAGGAAATAAATTTCATTAATTTCTGTGAATGACAACAAAAATCTCACAAGTTTTTGAACATGACTAGGTTTCTTTTTTTTTGAAATGATCAGTTATCTTTTATTTTGAACAACGAAGAACCTGCGTTGACGAGCACTAATTCAAAGTATATATACACCATGAATCGATGATGATTTATTGGGAAATCTCATTACCTATGCAGTACAGTCTTCATTTTAAAAACGTGGAGGAATCAATTTGAGTAATCGAGTTTAAGTAATTAAAGAATAAATGATAAAACATGCGATAGAGTGAATCTTCTACAACACAAATTAACAACGTCAGACACAGTTAATTGTTTTGTTCACTTCTCTCAATGCCAACTTTTGTATTCGGTCATTGTCGGACCGCTGTACGAACATGTATATGTCAAAAACATCAAAAACGCGCATTATCCCAACAGCTGAAGTCACCCTTACAGAAGGAGTTTGTAAACAATAGAACTCGAGTATACAGTAGCCGATGGTACATAAATAATAATCATTCGCACTCTCCACTATCGCCGTTCTATTTACCGTTCCCACGTTTTGACCGACCTATGCCTCAGCTCTGGCACGCGTACGGCCAGCAAACATTAAATATCTAATAAATCCGATTCGTATGTTAAATCCGGCACATCGATATGTCATATTCCAATCGCTAAACCGCATTTATTACCGTTGTGTAAACAAAGGCAGACGGGGGTTTGGCTTTTGGTTCATGCGAACATCTGCAGATGAAGGGATTGCAAAGTTGCAATAGTATTCAACTTGACCTGACTAAAAAAAGTAATGGATGACAGTTACCCGTCTTTATACATTTCTACAGCTATGACGGAATTAATAATGAAACATGTCAGAATAAGAGGAAACTGTGGGAGTGATAAAACAATAAATATAGTAGTTTAGGATATGAAAATGTTGCATTATATAATTTTAAAAAATTTTATGTTGAAGGATAAACTTAAACTCAGATCATCAAATTTTTTGTGAGAACAAGTTGCCAGAATGGGTTGTAAATGAAGCGCGACATATGTCGTTGAAGTAGTGAAGTGTCGACTCCTCCACCGTCATTGGCAAGAGCGCCGAATGTTTCGGGGAGTGGCTGTCGGAATCCCATTTTAATACTAATAAGGAAAATCTTATTAGCGAGTATGCGGAAGGGTGCCGAGGGCTAGAGCAATAAAGGACCGCAAAGATTCCAAACGCGCCCTGTCGCGTAACTTTCGACTTCATAAATACCGGCAAACTTATTCGGGGACTAAGTTCGAAGTCTTGGTAAACGATTATTTTAACGCGAATGCCATCTGACGCAGTTTCTGATTGTCACAATTGCTTATAACTGAGCCCTACGCGAGTTGAGGATTTTAACGGAAAGGAAAATGGATCGCATTAATTTACAGTGCGAGGTGAACTTGGAAAGGAATAATGGAAAATACGACGGGGAAATTAACAATGTCAGTGGTGTTTTTTTTCGTAGGAATTGCGCCATATCGTCGATTAGCATCGCGAAAGTATTTAATGAGCAGAACCCATGACTTTTTATCACATACGGCTGCTTATAAGACGTCAGAAACACACGCTTCGTATTTCAAACCGGGGAATAATTACTAATGATATGATATGTTATCATGAAACGCCCTTATTCCCAGTACAGTAGCTGAAAATAAATTATTCAAACTTGGCTAATTAAGATTATTATTGAGCAGAACAGGAAAGTGCATGAAACGTTTATTCAAATGATTTCAGTTATCGTATCACTCGTCTGAAACGAAATTGGTTTTCGGGAAAAAATACTTCACTAATGCCTCATCTTAGCCTTTCTGCATGAATAACCAACAGTGAATTCGGTGGAATAAATGATTCTGCTTTAAAGCAAAACAAATAAGATTCGGGAAAGTGAAGTTCGCAATGTGATTACCATAGTCTCACATAGAACAAAGAACAGATGGGTTTTCGGTGGGGAAAACTCCGGAGAATTCAGTTCACTACTAATTCCTGTCACCAGAAATCGGAGCGTTCCTTTAGAAGACGGATTCCTTACTTTATAGTCAAGACACTGAAGAAAAATTTCTTAAAGTAAAATGCACATTTCGAAAAAAAAACGATAGTTTGTTCTCTTCGCGTCAACGATATAAATCACTGCATTTTCGTCAGAACATCGCTGAATTTAAAATAAGTTACAAATTACTTTGGTCAAGCACAGCCTCACTGTAAGAACATTCGCTGTAAACTGAATCGCAGAAAAAATTTGAGACATGGTAGCATCAAAACTGATGTCGGTTGTTACCTGCTATCATAATTTTATATCTTTCATTATGTATCAAATATCGCGTTATTTATATTTTCTCATACTTTCCGAAGCAATAAAATATGCAATGCAATTGACAGGGTTACGTTGGTATCACAAGAAAAATAATTCATATTTGGAAAACGAAAATTTAGAAAGTTCCGAAAGTGAAGTACTAAAATCACCAACCAATGTAGGCATATAATATTGAAACTATTCGACTGTTACTCGTGAAAACTTGCTTATACCAAGTGCAGTGTAACGGTTGTGTCGAGACTTGCAAAGATTTCCAGCTAACTGAATGAGTTGTATTATAATTACTTATTTCATGTGCACCATTTTCGACACTCAATTGTCGCGACTTGCACATTCCATCAATTGTACATCATTTTGATCAATTCAATTCAAGCAATAGGAATTTATGTAGGGTAAAAACGGGATGGATGCCCCAGGAGGATAGATGCCTCGTTGTCAAAAATACCGACTTCAATAATCGTCTAGACAAAATAATGATTAGTATAAGAAACATATGCCCGACAAACCTCAGTATACCTAATGTGCAGCGGAATAAAAGTGTTTTCTTTTAACGTGCGATTATCTCATTTGCGAACGTGAGTAGTGCTTCAAAGTTTTAAGGGTGAGTATTCATATTTAGATAATTTTATTACCAATATATTATACTATTCTATTCTTCATTATCTTAACGAATTAGTTTATTAAGTATATCCTACGAGATAATTGTCACTCCACTATGTTTATTTTATAGAAAAAATGGCACGAATTCTATAAATACCGAAAAGGATAGACGCCCCGATAGAGATAGAAAAACAATGACAATTGTTGCATGCTGCAACGCCATCGGTAATTTCCTTCCACCTGTTATTATAATAAAAGGTTTCAATGAAAAAGCTGAATTCGAGCAAAGAAACGGCATCAAAAATATTAATCGTAGCGTCGCCAATACCTCCAATTCCTGTGACTATAAGTAAGCGAGCCAAGCAATCAGCAGAAATTGTAAATTGAAAAAAAAATTGACGAGAAAAAAGATAAGTGTGAGAGAAAAAATAAAAAAGTGTCATCTAAGATTTTCGATGTAAACAAACGAGCAGCTACCAGGAAAGAAACCAAAGATCTGGAAAGAACAGGAAATATTAACAAATGGAAACAAAAAATGAAACGTTCTTATGAAGACGATGAAACGCAATTTTCAGAAAGCGAGGCTGATAATAACTTGAAAGTAAATGAAACTAAAAAAACGATAAAGTCATTAACTTACAGTTCGAGTAGTAAAGACGATGAAAATTCACCCAATAATAAGCGCAAAGGAAAGAAAATTAAAGATTTGTCCATCGAGAAATCGAAAAATGCTGAACCAGAAAATTCAAAAAGATTAAGGGAATTCATATTGCATCGAATGCTTCGATATAATATTTGAGCTTTTCTTAACGTATGACCGGTTTTTTGCTTTTGCCAAACTTATATTCTATTGAAAATATAAATGGAATTTAATCTCTCATGGTACATTGGGCATCATTCCCTCTTAAGATATCGACGAGATATGGTATCCATCCCGCCATCAAAAATAATAACCTGCAAAAACCCTTTTTTTTCAAAATCGCTTAGTGCTAAACTGAATAATTGATAGATTAATAATTGTTTAAGGATTGAAAAAACAGTATCCATGATCCCTTTTGATAACAAATTGTTAGTTTCAAAACTAGGAGAGTTTTCCAAAAAGTGGGGTATCTATCCCACTTTTATCCCATTAAAATCAAAGTAGCTTCATTCTGAATGTAACAATCTCGATTTCAATATCACACAACAATGATCATTTTGTTTTCTGAGAATTTTTCTTTAAAACGACGGGAATTCATGGAAATCAAAAACGAATTGCCGGCTGTGTTACCAAAAGAGAAACCTCTGAATAAATAATATGAAATATGTTACATCGCTTGGCCCAATTCACAGTACCACAGTTTTGATTGACATTAATCCCCTTGAGCGGACCGAGACTGGCATGTTTTTCCGTTTAGATGAAAGATATTCACGAGCAGTAGTTCTACACGTGTCTCGAAAATTAACATTTTCGGTTGGCGAGTGAGATTAACGAAATGAAAAGAAAAAATTTTGGGGTCAAGCGAGCGAATCGGAAAAACGAGCGGCACAAGCCGTTCGATCGATACGAACAAAAAAGTACCGATGTTTCCACTTCGGTAGTATGCCCCGTGGTTGTATATTAATGAACCTTTATTCATCTCCCTATCACGTAAGATGTTGCATTGTGCTTAACATAGTACATAGTATTGAAACTCTTTCTGATTCGTCTGAACACGGCGCACGTTGAATTCGCAGCCGAAGGCGTTCCGGTCGCCGACATCCGCGATCATTAGGAGTGTTATCCCCCGAGCATTTAGGGGTGTTGGGTTCGAAGAGGGGATGATTAAATTAATACGTATATTCGAGAATTCGCTTTTTGCCGTTCTGGCGGCGAAACATTTCTTTCCAATTACTAGGTCACGAGTGACTCGGAAATACGAATCCTTTGTTTCGATGAAAAACAACCGCCAGCGAAACGTTTACTTTGACAATGTCGAGAAGATGAGGCAGAATTCGAGGGCAACAATAAAGTATAATTCGTCACCTTAACAAACATTTTTCCTGCTTCGCTTTCCTTTAAATGTCGTCATTAGTGGAGACGCTCCGGGTTACAATTAATATAAAAAAGGAACGTCAACCGACCGATTCACTTCGTGGAAAAAGCTGATTTTCCGCTCCAATAGGAGGATTTGATTTTTTCCGCGTAGCAACACTTCATTCCCATCAACATAAAGAGCACTTTTTACAAAGCGCTGCGTATTTCAACAAACGGCTTCAGAATTGATTGTCCAAACTCAATGCCACATAAAATATAAACTTATTAACGTCCTCATAAGAAATGAGGATCCCAAATAGTAGAAATTCTTCCATCAATTTTAGTTGATTGGCTATGCAACAATGTATAGCGTTGGTATATGGTATGAAACAAACTTCAAACCAACATTGATCTTAACATCAAATTGTCCGTTGGCATCAGTCATCGACAAAAATAACACAAGAGCCCGGAAAAGTAACAAGTGAAAGCAGGACCAAAATATATTTTTCAGGCGACCACGTAGGAAAGTAGTATATATCGCCACCTGTCGTAGAAAGTTGACAATTACATGCAATAGAAAATACAGGGGTAAATCCCGTTTTATCCGTGCGGGAAAGTGGTGATATCGAAATGAGTTCTCAGTCTTACTATTTATTGAATCAGGTTTCATAATGTTGAAAACTGGAATCATTTGTTGACCTTTCTTCGGCGTATGATACGGTCTGGAAAGATGGGTTAATTTATAAACTTTATAATCACTTACAATCAGGAAAATGGTTCGTTTGATAGAGAGTATGTTGAGCGACAGAAAAATTAAGTTTTCATTGATGAAAAGAGTAGCAGATTTCGAATTCTGAACAATGGTATTCCACAAGGGTCAGTCTTATCCTCTCCTTTTCAATCTTTATTTGAGTGATATTCCTCCTACAAAATCCGAAAATTCATTTATGATGACATTGCTCTAGCGGTTCAAGATAAAGAGTTCGAAAATCGGGAATGTCTTTCTGAATGAAGATTTAAAAATATTATGATTATTTCTGAATGGTGTTTACGTCCTAACTCTTCTAAAACAGATAGTATATATCGCCACCTGTCGTAGAAAGTTGACAATTACATGCAACTGTGCGGGAATGCCTTTCCCGCAGGGGTAAATCCAGTTTTATCCGTGCGGGAAAGTGGTGATATCGAAATGAATCCACGCCGAGTAGATAGAAGTAAACGAAAAGTTTAGTTCGTATATCTCATTAAATATTGATAACGCTAATGAGCAACCAGAACATATCGTATCATTAATAAAGAGCTGAATTTGATTCGATTCGCCAATTTTTCAATTTATGGATGAATGAGATTAGGTTTTCTGTTTTCCAGAGTATCATCCTTATAGTCAAAGATATCTTAAGTAGAGCAAACGTCAAAACCAGACATAGATGAGAAATTTACTCCATATATCGGTATATATACAGGATGAGTCACCACAGACGCCTCGGTCTAGTCCGATAATTTTTTTCAATTGATTTTTTCACAGATCTGCTTCCAACGTCATAATCTACAATTTAAAATTATAATGCACTATATAGGATGGTCCATTTCTGAGATACTATGAGAATTTATAGTTTTGCATAATGAAACCCTATATTTTTCATCATTTTTTGATTTCTTGCACTAAATGAAGACATTCTTCAGGAAAACTTCATTTCTAAATCTAATGGTTTTCAAATTCTTAGATATTTATTGAAATTTTGAAGCCTTCTCCAAACTATCATCCTGCTGCGATTAAACAACCAAATATCCCAATTTGTCATTGATTGATGTTAAAAGAACTGATTTTCATTGTTTATCATTGAAACTCGAAGAGGACCATACTGGGTGTTAAGTACACAAAATTGAACTCGAACTTTTTTCAAACTAATTTTTTAACATTATTCCAAATGGCAACGTGGGTAAATCATAAGTTCATCCTAAAGATAGTATCAATAGCCTCAGTTTTCGAGGAGAAACTTTTTTTAACTTTTATTTTGAGAATTCCTGTACGAAAAAAGAAGGCTTTGAATAATTCGGCATTTCATGCATAAGAAACATTGAAAATGACATCCGTCTATGATTTTCATTCTCCTCATTTCTGACATATTGTTCTCTATGTTGAGATTTCTATGTCAATTGTGAAGATGTCATTTTCAATGTTTTCTATGCATGAAATGCACAATTCTTTTCGTACACTTATTCCCGAAATAAAATTTGATAAACATTTTCCTTTCGAAAATCGAGGAGAAAAGATATTCACTAACAATTTATTTTCGATAGATATTGCCACTATTTTCCGGCTGAACTTATAAATTGTCTGTGTTGCCATTTGAAATAACGTCAAAAAATTAGTTAGAAAAAAGGTCGAGTACAATTTTGTGTAGGACCCAGTGTGGTCCTGCCCGAATTTCAATGATAAACAATGAAAGTCAGTACTTTTACTATCAATCAATTACAAAATTGGGATATTTAGTTGTTTATCCGCAGCAGAATGACAGTTTGGAAAAGGCTCCAAAATTTCAATAAAGACCAAATAATTTGAAAACCATTAGATTTAGAAGTGAAGTGTTTTCTGCAGGTCTTCATTTAGTGCGAGATATAGAAAAGTGACAAAAAATGTAGGGTTTCATTATGCAAAAATCATAAATTCTCATAGTATCTCAGAAATTGACCACGCTGTATAGTGCATTATAATTTTAAATAGTAGATTACGGCGTTGGAAGCAGATCTGTGAATAAATCAATTGAAAAAAATTATCGGTCCAGTCTCAATCGACCCAGGCGTCTGTGGTGACTCACCCTGTATATAGTTTTTTAACGCGTCTGCTGAACTTCTTAATCTTTGGTTTATTATCAGGAAGATCGTAAAATCTGTGATGAGAATGAGCAGACACATAATCGAACCTGCTTTCACATTCAGATTCTCTAAATCTATGCAGAGTGTATAACACCTTGAACTTTTTGAACTGTCTGTTTTGTCTTCCATGAAGTAACCTTATACAGAAAGAGGTGAAACACGTACTCAGCTTTATGCAAAAACCTGATGTCTCCGACATGTATTCCTGTGGTGTTTTTTGGTCTCTGTATGCATAGGTTCTGTATCATCTATACGTATGATCTCAACGAATGAGACTATCTAAATCATCACCTCCACGTTTTCAGTAATGTACGACTGACAGCACATCGCTGTATTAGGTTTATTTTTCAGTTTTCGTCAATGGTATATGAAGATCAAAAAAGAGAAACCACGGTCGTGATATGATTAGTTAAGAGTTTCTTGTTTATATCATTGCGTATAAAAATTAAATAGATGAGGGTGTAAGTGACCTTCGTAATCAAGGTGACATCTAATATTTTCTTCCCTATGCTGCAAATAGTCAGTAAAAACCTGAACTCAACAGCTTGATTAACAACTCTCTTTATACAAACAAGATAAAAATCACCCATTATAATAGTTTTACAACAATTAATATATAACTTGTCACAATGTGCACCCGAACTAATGAAAAAGGGGTCAACCTTGGAGGATGGAAATCCAGATAAATAAACACCGTCAATTATTCTTTGAGGCATGTCTCAGTCGCCCCATAAAAATCATGAAATTCCAATATGTATGTGTAGAGGTGGATGGAAGGTGGTAAAGCTGGATATCGCTCGCCCCGGAAAAGTGAATTTCTCTTTGAATTCTTTTTGGGACCTAGCAAATGTTAAGTCAGTCAAAAAAACAATAACAAACATTCAAAAATCTATTACATCGCTCTTTTCGGTGAAATATTTCAGAAGTAAAAAGATTTACTATTCAGATTTCTTGAGGCACTTATCGATCTAAACCATGATATTCTCAGTGTCACTATGTGGACGAGACCGCACTTGCTTGTCAATTCTGAAACGCAAATTGCTCCAATTGACCAAATAATCATCGAACTATCCGTCAACAGAACAGAAGATTCTGTTCTGATTGGGTGATTTTATTGTCCACAATTCACCATATCTCAAATGCTCGAACAAGACAAATGGAGCTGAATAGTTAAATATCCGGCTAGCATCCCAGACCAACTCTAGCATCTCGCGAATATAGCGGACCTCTTTCTCACATCACAGCTCGATGAAAAAGATTAGAAAACCCTAGCCTTTATGCTTTCATATTTATTAAATGTTCGAGTATCAATGATGAAGTTAAATCAGAAAAGTGTGGCCTTTTCATCGCACTAATTGGGATGACCATTGCGTCTTAGATACAGCATTTCTGTGATCTGGTGTCCATTTTAAGAATAAAAATATCCAAAACTGTGTAGTTGTCTGGAGCAATAACTGTCGGAATGGCGTCTTACATCACTACTCATTGACAATTCCCGCACATTATGTATTCATAGCTCGCAAGGAAGTGTAAGTCTACAGTCGCGAGTGAGGTTATATCCGAAAAAAGTCTAATTTTTTAAATAATGTCGACTCTAATAAGGAGAGGACCCGACGGGATACAAACCATAGTCTCAAAAAAGTGTTCTCCGGAATTAAGTTCGGTTCTCTATCCTGTGTTAAGAATCTCTTACCAACAGAAAACTTTATGTCCTAGCTGGAAGACAGTCCCATTTCACTCTTATCCGTTACGTCCAAAGTAAGGGAAATGTTCATCAACATTGTAATTGGTCAAGTGCCTTGAAACCAAAAGACCCATCAATGATAAACAGTTACGCTTTAGAAATCGAAGATCGACTGGCGAATCAAGAGCGATTGTTCTGAATTTTTTGAATTCATTCGCTGTGGTAATGAAAAGCTCATCTCCTTCGGAGAACCAGCTTCGAGAGAAAGAGAGCTTCCTTGTTGATAAAGCTCTGCGTGTCGCAGTAGATGGGGAATGTCCAAGGAAATACCTAGTTGAGGTCGGTGTTCCTCAGGGATGGGTTTTGTCTTCAACACTTTTTTTAATTCACATCAACGGTTTGCTCAGCTCAACCGAAGAAAATTACAATTTTTCTAATGACCGCAGCTTTGTTGCCTCCATCAACAACGATGCGGCTAAATAAATTCGTTTAACAACAGCCTGATACAAATTGAGCTTCAAATCAAAAATAAAGTCATGAAAAGATCTGTGGCTATTGGGTGTTACAACTAATTCGGCAGTTGCTTAGGAGTAATGTATTGCTTGCATGACAAAGTCAGCTTTTAGGGAGCTGAGTTATTTTTCAAGAGCTTCTTCTACTCTGCAACAGTGACTTCGCAGGATTTTGAATTAAGGGGGTTAACCAGAACGTCGACTTAATTACTTTTTAGGTCCCTTTGTGTGGCTCAAAGGGGTTTAACCCGGACCCCCTCCCCTCCGGCTACGCCTATCTACAAGTCTCAGGAGCAACAATGTCTTGAGTACTCTTTCACAAGTTTGGGAATCGGCTCCAAAATCCTACGAAGTCCACGATTTCATCCGGAAGAGAGCGGTTCGAATAGTGCTCGACCATCCGCTCTCAAGTCATCTGGAGTCGCTTCACCACCGGTTGTATCTCAGTGTAATGGTTTTTGGTGTGGGTTATACCTGAAAAGAGCGTAACCCATCGATAACCTAGACAGTCTGATACCTACCACCATTTTCACTTCCATCTGGCAACTCCTGCAATAGATTTTTATTTAAACTCTCTCCAGTTAGAGATATTTTCCTGCATCTATAACTTGCAGCTGTGCCGTGAAATGTGCCATTTCAATCTCTAGTCCAAATTGAATGGTATGGAAGGCGAAAGGGGAATGGATGGTAGAAGGCTGAAGAAGGAGAGGGGAAATCGAAGAATTATATTGCGAATTAAACAAACACAATGATTAAAGCATTGTTGTGTAAAATAGTTTGTTGAAAAAAACCGATACTTTGCGTTTTGTTACATTTTGAAAACGACAGTAGATAATTATGGTATTGAAACCCAAAGTTCAATTTAACAGCAAATATGCTGGAAGCTTCCATTCCAAAGTTAGTGAAGGATGTTGAAGCTGGCGACACTGTTCGCTTTGATTTCTGTTGGTATTGTGGTTTATCTACAACTTTTCTTCGGTTCATTTTGACAGTATGTCATAGGCTACTTTGAATCTCAGAATTTGAAAACTAGTGATCCTTAGATACGAAGTCTTTTTCGTTTTTAGCAAAATCATGGTTGCATAGGATCCCAGGCATTCTAGACTGTAAATGTCGATATCAGATCACAAAATCTAAGCGAATATCCAAAGGGGGTAAGTAGTCATTCTGAGCCCAGAAACGAAATCAATGTTTGGGTGCTCTAGATGACAGACTCTGCAAGCGACGTTTCTGCCTTCCTCGACTTTTGGTCAGGTTTACAGAGGCAAAAGATCTCTTATTAGTTTTTTCCCTATATCTCGTGGACTGTTCATCCGTTTGCGCTGAGGTTTGGCTGAGAAATGGATAATCACCGGCGCAGCATGTGGCCCTGTAGAAACCCTATTCATGCCTCCTGGATTTTTTGTAATAATTTTTTTAATATTTTTGGCTGAAAAATTATCAAGCCGTAGTCCGACTGCTCTGGAACCTTCACCGTTGGGTACATCAAGTATTTATACGTATATCATACTTTTTTTAGAATTTTCGGACTTTGGGCAATTGACTAAAATTCGATTTTTCTGATGAGAAAATCTTTTTTGGTTATACCATCTTCATTGAACAGCCGAATATTTGTCACGGCATCTCATTCGATAGAGAATTTACGTGCGCATGTTTTCGTAAGAAAATGGCTTCTTTAGGATCAAAGGAAAAAATACACCCATATCCTTTTTGGAGTGCTGAGACTTCTAAATACCATTCTTGATTCTAGAATATTTGATTGATGGTAACATCAGAACAATTTATTTCGAGGAAACAAAATTTTTCTTGACTTCTCTATGGGCTCCTTTGTGTTTATTCGACATAATGTTCAGCCAGCCCTACTCATTTGAATGTCGAAATTAGATCCTCCTCCCGCATAACGTTGCAATAGAGGTTCGATAAAATCAAGCACAGAGCAAACAGCATATCAATGTATCGGTTACAGAACAACTCGTACGTAGTTGTACATCCTCGGACATAACAGAAAAAGTGTACATCGAAAAACTCGCTGAGCTACAATATAGCGATGTAAAATTAACATAATCAGAAGTGGTTGGCTGACCAAAATATTTCACGACTTCAGGAATCTATCTATCGATGCAATCGGGCAAATTAAAAATCGGCCTTGCTTACCAGCACTGTATTCTAATTTGACAAAGCCGCAGAACCGGCATGGTAGTCGGGAGGTATACTGAGTTTACCTTCGCCTGGCAGGTCGTGGGTTCGAGTCCCATTCGGGTTTGAGTTTGTGTGTGTCGTAATTTAAGAAAATATGACAGACTATAGAATTTATAACTTGAACTTATGTAGATGACCTTAGCAGCAGTGCAGGAGAAAAAAAAAGCCGCAGAATTCCTTTTTTTGGCTTTGTTATGCCAGCACTACAGAACTTTAAAGTACAATATCTCCGATTCAGTGACTCGGAGCTTGGACTCTTTCATTTCAACCGCTCTTCGAACTACCGGGTTTTAGGTCGATAGTGTGTCAATCAAATGCAAAAGACGGAAAATAAGGTTTTTGTTAAGAAAAATCGATTTTTAGCAATGGGCCCAAAGTTCGAAATCGAAAAAAAACGTTTTATAATTTTTTCGAAAAAAATATTGAAAAAATGTGTTCTTCAAAAAACTAGGGATCGCGAATAGAAGTTTTATACTTTTATCCATTGCTTCGCGGAGTACCCATTTTTGTGCCAAATCTCAGCCTAATCGGTTGAACGATTCGTGAGATATTGAAAAATTTTAGTTGGGGGTTTTTCAGCTTTGTAAACTGCGTCGAGAATTGAGGAACGCTGAAAAATTGTCTAGACCGTTTTTTTATCATGGAGCATCATCGGGAACAAAAAAACGTTGGTTTCGACTCTGGGTCCAGAACGATATCTTACTTGGCTATACCCTTGTGGGACATTAAGTTAATCTTAACCTTACACATCAGGTAAAACTTTGTCAAATTTCAAGAACGTGACAGTTTTTCTTTTCCATTCTTACTGATATCCTGTATTTTATAGAAGTTAATTTTGCACCATAATAGTGCCATTTTCTGATCCTTTGAAAGGTATAAATATAATCACCAACAGTTCATTGCAGCATCCTTCATAAAGATCAAACAAAAACAACGGACTTGACATATTATAATATACATATATTAATATTCAAAATAAGATACTTTTTTATGTTATAAATAATCAATCAATGTTAAGGTATGTAAACTTTCAAATAATGGACACAAGGGCCATTAAATTTTCTTCTCAGATCTTTCTTTGAATTATTGCTTAGTTTTTACCTTTGTTTATAGACATCAGCAGGTAAAATTGCATTTTCTTCCATTCAGTCCTGTCATCGTAGTACGTCAAATTAATTTGGCCAAATGTGTTTACTTGCACTTTGCCTCATCCATCAGCTAACACTCCTATGACAACGTTACTGCCAGCTTCTAGTTTGCTAAAACTTTTATTTACTGGTTCTTCAAATATATCGATAGGTAAAAATTTTATATTCGATTTTCAGCGCACTTTTATATTATTTCATCAATAAACGATATCTTCCCATCTAATTCATCTGGATGTTATTGTGGGTATAAGTTGACAAATACATAATCCATCCAGTTATATTAAAAAAAGTCATAGACAATCATCTCAAAAAAAAATGATGGGAAGTGAATAATTCATAAATTCATATGAAACGGGTGTGTTTTCCGATTTCAGAATCAATTTCATATTCCTATGTATGGAGTTGGATTTATTCGAGAGGGTGAATGTTTTCCGTAGATGCTAGATGCAGATGTATCGTTTCACACTTTTTCCGCCTGCGGGCAAGCCGACGCATACTGAATGTGGCCGCGAGCGACGAATTGCATTGTTAAAATGCACTTGTCGCAATAACGCTACCCCTAACTGAATTCACCGCAATTGGGGGTGAATCGACAGTGCGCGCAACATTCCTCGATTAATTATTAATTGAGTCATCGAGTAATTAGGGGAATCGGCGAAGGGGGCCGACGCACCGACTGAAATTTTATCAACAAATGCGATTCAAAACGTTTTCCAGATTCTCCAGGATGCCGAGGGAAAGTAACAGCTTTGTGTAAAGTGTTCGCGGTTCGTTGCAGTAAATCCCTCAGTACGTGGTAGAACTGGCGGAGCTGCCAGTGTATAACACGACAATACATCGATAATACACGACCCCATAGGGGGTCGAGGGAGGAAAGGACACGTGTTGAGGTGCATGAATACGACGGTGACATGGAAAGCACATTAGAGGCAGGCAAGGACCGATCGGCCCTTAGGATATCTGCATGTAAGTAAGAACGCTCCCAAAGTTCCCGGAGTGTAGGAACGGAGCTGACGACGAGAAAACTGGAACCCAACTTCCTACATATAGATATCGACCGGCTCCTTTTAATACCGAAGTAAAATTAAAGATCATCGCCTTGATTTATCTCCAATTTAACAGGGTCCCACACAATGAAAAGCTTTTACGATAGCTCCGCGTAGAAACGCGTCAGTGTGAAACGAGCATAATGGCGTGGCGCAAGAGAGCAAATGCAAAGGATTAAGAGCGGCAATAAAACCGTGTGCACGCTCTCGGCAATGCATAACAAACAATAACAGTGTCAAGCGGACCGGCACGTGATGGTAATGAATAGAAAGGCGTCGGCGAAATGAGTAGGGCGGCGCGTTTGTTCGGGCCGCGTGGCGTTTTCATTTTCGTTGCCCTCCGGACCGCTAATGCTTCAAGAAGGGAGATGCACTCACAAGTCAATGATTCTTGTTCAATGTCATAAGATGCTAGGCAATTTTTGATCAAAAAATTAGAAATTTCCTCTCATGAATACTTTTCACATTTCCAAATGGTGCATGCATGAGGCCAACAAGGAATTAGCTGAAAACTGTTTATGTACATATTTTGTTTATAATCAGTAATACACAATTCATCATCAGGCACATCGAGGATGATCGCTTAGTAGGCAAGAAAACACTAGCATAATAAAGATTCACTGTAAATTGGAGGGACTAGAGAGAGAAAGGGTCTATTCAAGTTTTTGTCAGATTCAGTTATCAAACGATTGTGGTAGACTCATCTGAGTACATCATATTCTTATAAGTTTTTGTGTAAATTTGGAGTCTCAAGTGGAAGCAGAAGTCAATTCAAGGAAAACGTGCCCTTGAGGGGTTTTAAAATTGAGTAAAAATTGATTGACGTTATAGTTTAGCAGCGATATTAGATAAGGTTCTCAGGCGTTTACAGTTTGAATTGAGACCGTGCTACTTTACAATCTTGTGGTTGGTGTTATCAATGATTTAAAATCAATCATTCTAAAGGGGAAGGAAATGATTCTGAAGGAGTCTTCGTTCAAAGTTCACCAAAAAAAGAAAAGGATTAGGAAGTATGCGATATTAGAGAACAAACAAAGGTACAGAGTGACAAGCCAGGACCCAACTGCACATGCAAGAAAAAATGCTTTGATAATATACCTTTTGAGGAGAGAAATAATATAATGAACGGATTCAACCTGTTAGAGAATACAAATGAATCGAATTTCGACTTATAAAGCATAATTATCTTACCAGTCCAAAAATGTAGTCGCAAACAGAATTAGTATTGACGTCAAGCTAAAGGATGTTATGTTCAAATATGAGGTTAGAAATGTAATAGGAGTTGTTAACGAAGATGAAGGAGGCTAAAAAAAAATTAGAAAACATAAGTTATGTGAGGATAACTTATTCCGTTCATAAAAAACAAATAGTCATCTAAAGGACAGTGAGAAAAAGTATATATTAAGTGTTTCTAAAATGTTCAGGCTCTTTAAAATGGCTAACCCGGAGGACGAACATTTACTCATGCAAACTTCGAATACCCTTCAAAGAATTCATACAATTTTGGCAACCAAATGCACGTTAAAAAACAACCATTGGAATATTATTCAAAAAAGCTCGAAATAACGATGAATAGAAACAAGTTAGAAACCGAGTTGAAATTACATAAATTTAAGGCGTAAAGCGAAACTAGCTGCCAGAAAAACAGATTCTTTTGAAGTTATATGCATTGATTTGGGAAAGAATTTATGTGTAGTCAATGTGACAACCAAGACTGTCCGCTACAAAAGAAACTTGTCCGTATAATGTTTCAATGTGTCTCAACTCTATCGTGATTCAAAGGATTAAAAGGGAAGTATCTCCTAAATGTTATATCAATAATTGGTTTTCAGTTTTCGGAAGATTGAACAAGAAAAAAAAAATTTCGGAACTTTGCACAAAAAATATTTTTGAGAAGTGAAAAAATTTGAAAAAAAATTTTTCACGATTGAATTTCCTTGAAAAATATCGAAAAATCGAATAAATAAAATTTTGAAAAATCAAAAAAAATTACCTAAATCTACGAGGACATTTTCAATCACCTCTCTGGAACCTCTGCAGACACATTCAAAGAGTGCTTCTTGGTTTTTCTAAATTTTCCAAAAGGAAAAAATTCTATCTCATTTTTTCAATATCTTTGAAGGAAAATCGTTAGAAAAATTTTTTTTTTATTTTTTTTTATTTTTCGAAAATAATTTTTGTGGAAACTTCCGAAATTCTTGACTTTTTTGATTTCTTTTTCGTTAATAAATCTTCAGAAAACTGAAAATTTAGTAGAAAGTGAAAAAAAATGATTTTAAAAAGATTGAGTTACATTTAAGGAACAAAAATCTTGTTCCCTTAATTCATTCAGAATTTCAATCTATTTCCAGAAAGTCTATCGATTTGATAATTCAGGGAGGCCTTTGGGGTATATTACACTAATAAATTTTCTTATAAGCAAACCTTTTCCCCCTGAACCTAACCAAAAGAAGGGAAAATGGCATTTTTTTTTGCTTTTTTCTCACCTTAACGTTACAAGTGGAGAAAAAAATTTTTTCCGATGAAACATGACAGATTTTTGAAGACAATTTTCTGGAAAGAAAGGAACCACCTAACCGCTTGCTAGACGTCTAGTAGTCGTAGAGATGTCGGCAGTTGAGCGGAAAACAATCCTTTTGCATTGAAATTTCGATATCTCAAAGATAAGTGGTTCTATCTGACTCCCGTGAAAAGCATGTTGAAGCTAAATGAACAAGCTATGGGATCTTTGTATTGGTCTAGGTCGAAAACATTTTTTTATGCCCGTAGGTTAAAATGAAGGAGGTAAAAATGTTGTAAAATTTTTTCTCTGTGTTTTATCCAAGAATTGCATGGCTACCAGTGGTGGAAAAAAATTTTAACTAGAAAATTCTAAATCAAGAGTATTCAAGCTTTAGAAACTTTCTTTTTATCGTCTGTGGACCATTTTTCACAGAAATAAGCCTGCTGAACATTGGCAAAAAATTTGGAAATTTTTTATGTTCCTTTAATTATTGAGCGGAGTGTTTTTCTGTGAAACATTGAGGCTGTATAGTAATAACTTTTCAAAAGCCTGCGAAAGCACAACGATAAAATTATCAGTCAGAAAACAATTTTTACTGAACCTATTTTTTCTACTTAATTTATCTTACGTAACTGAGCTCTGATTCAACATTATTAGAGGAAGAAGTTAAGTTGTTATTACTATTATTTTTGTAATCACGCAAGCCCCTAAAGATGTAACTTTGAATCCCACTAATAATAAGTTTCTTGATCAGTGTCATGGTTATCTACACCAAGATCTTCAGAAAATAGGTTTCTATCAGTGTTATAATTTTTACAGGATCACTGCCAGCATCACTCAAAAAATACAAAGATTTGGTGTAGCACGCTTAATTCTGTTGAAAAAAACTATTTTTTTGACTACTGCACATTTGTGATAGAATCGATAATTTTTAAAAATACAAATTTGTAGATTGCCTGATTGACCCTTCCCCTCCAATCCATCATTTTAAATCCAAACAAATAAACATGGGCGTAGTCAGATTGGGGCATTTCTCCTTTCTGATTGTACCCTCTTGGAACTTGTCCATAGCCCCATGATCAATGATCCATTTTTCTAATTGCAGATATCTTAGGTCGAATTTTAGGCAATAGGAAGCCCCATTATTCTAATGTGTTCAGCGCTTCACACGCGCAGCGCTTACGGTGTTTGGTACAGGGAGGGCAGTTTCCCCTCTGGTAATCTCGCAAAATTGAGTTGGAATTCACCGGGATTCGAACCCGGTTTTTTGGGTAGTAGGTCAGTACTACGCCTGTTGAGCTACCAGTGCGATTAAGATTTATTCATTTCTCATTGTTATTACGTTTTAAAAGAAAATAGAAAGCTAAAGGAGACGCGACAACTCTGACTTCAACATCCACGTTGAACGGCAACCTTATCTTTTCTCTTGTGTTCAGATAATTTTTTTAATTACTGACTGGGGCTAAGAGTTAAATTGTTCGTCAGTACTCCGCTTTAGTAGGAGTTAAAAATGAACCTTGCGTAACGAATTTCAATGGTATGGTCTATGAAATTGTTACAGTTTAGGAACGACCAAACTTTTCTTCGAGTTCTATACGGAACTTACAGTGCGCATCAGTAATTGTTGTTATGATTTCTTATAGCGCTCCACTATGTTAACGGTTTGCTATAATATCTCCAAAAATATAATTTTATTATGCAACTCCATTTTGGATCATTTGGTGCAGTTTGTAATGAAACCTACTAACCTCACTGAATCTCGTTATACTCGTACACACTGAAAAAAATGTAATGAGTTTGAACGCACCTTTTCCAGACCAACGAACAAAATCGTCGAGTTTCGTTTTATAGAATATGTTTAGTGGCAAAAAATAACATCAAAGAGAAATGAACAAAGCCGACCTGGTAGAACAAGATTTATATGTTGGCCGTCGGCAAAATATAATTAGCCGATAATTAATTTAGGCGCATTTTTCGGAGATGGTAGAGGAGACGAGTAATTTTAATAAAGCACGAAGTAACATGAACTGAGCGGATGCTAAATTATGGAAAATTCAATTAAATAAAAACCGCGAAGGCTGTCTTCGTGCCTAATTGGCCGAAACATTCCGCGGAACGGTCGAGAAATTCCATCGGTCACCCGAGTAATGGCGACTATACAAAGTAAACAACCACTCGAAATGATCGAAATCGACAACGAATTTTGAAATTAATGAAACGTCGACTGGGCGACTGCCACCTGATTATTTTAATTCGATTCGCGTTATTTGCATTCCGTTTTCAGGTTTCCTCTCGTCCATATATCGTCGATAATAATAACACGATGATACCGCTTCATTGCTCCATATATCGACGATAATAATATTCGAATGATACTATTCCATGACGAGTATGGCGAAACGGGAGCTGGTAAAAAAAATATTGCTACTATTAACGACAGAATACCTGCGAGTCATAATCTTCTTCATTACCAGGATGTTTGCATGTTTTCTGTTTTCAAGTAAAAGACATTGACATGTGTAATAGCAGAACAGGTGATGACGAAACCACCTGTCCCACAACCAATGTATATTTAAGTCGCTAATAGTGAGAAAGAACTGAATAGCCTGGAGGTTTAGTGCTAAATTAATTTGTCAGGTAACGTGATTGCTTTAAAACGTTCACTATATGATAACTGTGAGTCGTGGACTACATAATATTAAATTGTATACCGAAACAGAATTATTTTCCTTATTTTGATTATGAGCTTATGAAAGAATCTCTAGAAACGATTTTGTGGTCTCGAAAATGAAATAACCACATATGAATGAATGTTGATGAGCTCTAATGAATATTACTTGTTTCTTTACCACCGTCTACAGATTTGATATGTCGATATGTTTTCCCCATATTCAATTTTACGGTGAACTTTAAATCGAAACAAATGGCTAAAAGTGAACAGGTTATCTGATAGCATAATAAATTTTAAATTATTAAATTTTCTCTAAAAGTTCGAGACCTCTCCTGCTCCTATACGCCCCGATCCCCTATGCGTCTCAATCACTCTTTGCGCCCCGCTCTATATATGATCACTTCTTAAGTCACCGTAGGCACATCAAATTTTTCTTTAATATAACGAGAATACTTAGGAAAATTGAGAAAATATACAGTTGTAATGCGGCCGATTTTCGATGTGAATGTCACGGTGTGAAAGAAAGTGATTTTTGTGCTACCATTGGAGCGTAACGATAATGTGAGATTTTGAATTGTGCTGATGATGATTTGCATTTTTTTTCAATCAAGTATTTATACTTTAGAACACGAAGTAATTTTTTTAGTTTATTTTTCATGCTAATTTTTCTTATTCTATTCCATAAAAAAGTAATGTGTCTTTTCTTACAATTTCAGTTTATTTTCATAGTTAAGTAATTTATTTTTGAAATCCTTTTTTGTCATTTTGGCTGTGCTCAAACCACAGCGATGATATACGGATGTAAAGTATGGTGTGGATGATATATAATATTTCGAAAAATGCGTTTCGAAATTTCAATTTCTTTTCGAGTATTTGTATTGAAAGTAATTTCGTTTTAATTTATTTTTTATGCTACGAGCAATATTTATTAAGGAGTAAGTCTTGTTCCATCAATATTATAACTCCATTAAGACAAAATATATTTTTATTTTATAATTTTTGTCTTCTTATAATATTATTTTTTTTTGAAGGAAATCGAAGATCTGTTAATTTTTTATTTTCGAAATGGTTTTTTTAGCTATCTTGGCTGTGCTCCAACCACAGCGATGATATACGGTTGTAAAGTATGACGTCGTTTGATGTTGTCATATACATTGCTTTTCGGTGTTCTTAATGTGAAATTATCAAATCTGCAAACATCAAACGACTCGAAAAAAGAATCAAACTAAATCGTTGCTGAAGTTATGTAACTGTCAATAAAACTGCTGCATTAACGAAAACACCACTACAATATAAAAATAACAATAATAATAACAACGTGACATTTATTTTTCCATTGGAGATATGGAAAATACTATTTTCAGGAGGATTGAAAAAAAAGCGCCGTCGAGTTTCGAACTCGACATAATTTGACACGCAACCAACCGATGTATCGCCGGGCCTACTGCGACTCATACGTCAAGTTGCTCCAGTTGACCGTACTGAAACGAAAATAATTGTGAATTGAACCCGAAATAACGATCCATCAGCACACGATCGATAGGCGAATCTTCGAAATTTATCGTTCTTACTCCGTTCGTTCGATCGGCACGTCGATATTCCTCCTCGGAATCCGAATCGAATTTTCCGGCTGCCAACGTCGACTGACCGAACGAATCATTCGGAAACGTCCGGAAATGGTCGTGCGCTCAAGGGGAAATTTAAAAAAAAATCGTCGATTTTCGTGGATTTTTTCGAGAACGACTATTCCTACGGCCGTACGTTCTTCGGACGGTTTGTAGCTAATTTTTTCGAATATTTTCGCGTAAGTGGTAATTCGATGGTTGACTTAATAATGAAGATATTACGAAATCGAAAGTTTTTCGAGCAGGACGTTTCGCTTTCGGAATGTTTTGCGGAAAATCGGTAGATTCTACGTCCGCGACATGTCAAAAGAAAAAGCCCTATTAATCGCATAATCGAAACGGGTCTTCCGAATTTCTTCGGAGCGAGCGTTACCCGACCACAATTTTTTTTCTTTTTGAATTACGAGAGGTCCTAAAGTTTCGTGACCTTGTAGCAAAAGATTGCTCGCAATATTTGAGGAACGCCTCGTCTGACCTATCAGCTCCGAGATATAGGCAACAAGCAAAAAATTTCGCGTCTACGATTGTTCACTTTAAGAAGGGCGGGAGCTACAGAATCGAACGGCAGGCCAAAAGCAAAGAACTATCCTTGCCCTATCCGAAAAGGTATCTCGTGTCTTCGGATCGTACGTACATTTTGAGATGACAGCTTTTGAAAATTTCGCGAGAATGTGCGATTTTCAGTTTATAGCGGAAAAATTGAATTAAGTTCGGGGTCTGAGAGCATGGAAAAATACACGAGATAAAATACCGTTCTTCGCCGATCGTCCGAACCCCTTCTGATCACCTAGCTTCCCGACAAACGTCACAAAAAATTCGCGAAGAAAAAACGCGACGTCGCCAATAACTCAATAACGGCCAAACCGATCGCGTCCGTTTTCAAACTGGTTCAAATAGACGTCGAGATCTACAAGTAGCTATAGCTAGAATTTTTGCTGATTCTATTATTATATCGATATTGATAACAATAGGACTAAGTTGTACTAGAAATTCCTGTAATTTTATTTTTACAGTCAAAATAAGCTCTGCAAAAATTCTATTTTCTCTACGATATAACAGCTTTTTTCTTGCAGAATTTGAGATGTACTGAATGATAGAAGACGTCAGCTCTAATCTGAAAAGCCTATCGTGAATTCTTAATATCCTGAATTCATAATTGTCGTCACTAGCCTTAACCGAACTAGTTCTACAGGAACTCTTTCGGTATTAAATCTTATCTAGAAGTAGATATGAAGACTATTGGAAAACCTATCAGTATTCTTCAACTGAACATTGAAGGGATCTCAAAGGACAAGTGTGAATGTCTGTCGAAACTTTGTTTGAACATGAATATTGATGTCATTCTTCTACAAGAAACACACTGTATTAATGACGAAGATTTCATGAAAAGGGGAAATATACACGGTTATCAGTTAGTGGACGGTTTGAATAGTTCAATTCGTGGATGCGCAACATATTTGAGAGAGAAAATCACAAACTTTGAAGTTATTTGTGAAACCATATTTGAAGGCGTTTTCATTATTTCGATCAAGGTAGGAGAAATTAATATAAGTGATATTTATAAACCTCCTGGTGTAATTCGGCCAAAAAGTTTCCCGTTCTGATATGAACATCTATCCATATATTTAGAAGATTTTAATTGTCACCATACCAGTTGGGGCTATCGTGAAAATGATACGAATGGTATTCTCCTATGTAAGTGGATGGAAATGAACAATTTGTATCTACATTACAATGCTAAAGATATAAAAACTTTTTTTTCGCCCCAATGGAAGAAAGACTATAATCCAGACTTATGCATAACATCAATGAATTCGATGTTAATTACACTTGATATTAATCGTAAAGTGTTGAATGATTTTCCACATACCCAACATCATCCAGTTTTCATTCGAACAGGTTTTGATATTTTAACAAGCAGTTCGATTCAAAAAGCCAGATGGAACTTCTAGAAAGCTGATTGGGTAAGTTTCAGTGAACTGGTGGATAGACACTTGCGCTGGATCCCGCCTATTACTAGAAATTATTATCGATTTGTCGGAGTAATTAGTGCTGTAACGAGAAAAACAATCCCAGGAGGGTACAGAAAAGTTTATATTCCAGGGTGGTCAAACGAAAATGAAAATTTATATAGAAAATACCAAAAAAATCCTAGTCAGAACATAGCAGACAAAATTTTGAAATCATTGAATGTTGCAAGAAAAGAGAAATGGAATTTGCTAATGGAAAATATGAATTTCACGCATAACAGTCGAAGCAGGTGGAAATTGTTGAATAAACTGAGTGTTATGTAACAATCAATTCAAATTCAACACAAAATTTTTCCAAATGTGATCGCTGCACATTTGGCGAATATATCACTTTCTATTGAATTTTCAGAAAACAAGAAAAGAAAAGGAAAAAATCTTTCTAAAGAAAGAAAAGAAAAACTCATCTAGAGAAAAAATCCTTCCGTTTTCTTTAGATGAATTAAAGTAAGTTGAAGAAAGGTAAAGCTGCAGGTTTTAATGAAATATATCCGAATATATACAACAATTGGGATTTCCTCTTTAAAGTGGTTACTTAATATTTTCAATAACATCTTGATATCATGCAAAATTTCTAAAGAGTTCAAAAAAGGCAAAATCATCGCAATATTAAAACCTGGGAAACCAGCGGAAAATCCTGCCAGCTATAGACCAATTTCTCTACTTAGTGTTTGTTACAAAATTTTGGAACGACTCATTTATAACAGAATACAACCTGTCATTGATAATCATTTTCCACTCGAACAAATGGGGTTCAGACCAAACAGAAACTTTTGTGATCAAGTCCTAACCATAACAACAAATATTGAAGCTGGTCTTCAAAACCGCCTCAAAACTGGAATTGCTTTCGTAGACCTATCGGCTGCATACGATACTGTATGGAAACAGGGCTTGATTTACAAATTATATAAGATTATAAAAAATGATTTCATCATAAAACTGATCGACTGTATGCTATCGAGTAGATATCTTAAAATGTTTCTAGGACAAAAAGGTAGCAAATCCAAAATTTTAAATGACGGTCTACCACAAGGTTCTGTCTTATCACCGTTACTATTTAAGCTCTATATCAGTGATTTACCTAATACAACATCAACAAAATTTATATACGCTGATGATTTTGCACTTTCTGTTCAGCATGAAGATTTTCAAGAAATTGAACGAATTTTAACAGACGACTTGGCTATTTTAAATAGTTATTTTGAAAACTGGTGCTTAAAATTAAATCCATTAAAAACGAAAGTATCTTGTTTCCATTCAGATAACCACCGAAAATCTACAAAATTAAAAGTACTTTTCAAAGGACGTGAACTACATCATAACTTCCAATCTACATATCTTGGAGTGACTTTGGATACATCTTTGACGTATAAATATCATCTGGATAAACTTAAGCAGAAATTAAAGAGTCGTTGTAATATTCTACAGAAACTGGCGGGCACTAATTGGGGTGCAAATGCTAATATTCTTCGAACATCAGCTATGGCTTTAGTTTATCCTACAGCGGAATATTGTGCTTCAGTTTGGAAAAATAGTCATCATGTAGGTATCGAAAGTAGACATTCAGTTAAATGAGGCGATGAGAATAATATCGGCACAATAATGTCTACCCCACTTATATGGCTACCAGTTTTATCAAATATTTCCCCCTCGGACCTTAGAAGACAGAACTTGACGAAAAAACTATTTGATAAATTTTCATTACATCCAGAAATATTCTCCATCACTAATATTCTACGACAACCACCAACCCTTGGACTTAAGTCTAGAAAACCCTCCTGGATGGAAGAGTATCTTCATGAAGTTCTCGAATTGAACGAAAAGTGGACACAGCGCTGGTTTAATACCGGAAATAACTTATTTAACAACAACATCGTGACAGATCCCACGAAAAAAGTACCTGGATTTCATCTTCCCAGAAGAATATGATCAACCCTCAACCGTTTGAGGATTGGACATGGGAGATGTAATTATATGCTAAACAAATGGGATAATTCGATCGATCCTAAATGCCAATGTGGTGTTCCTCAAGAAACAGTTGAACATATAGTAGAAGAATGTCCCAATTCAAAGATAGCTGGAGGATTCATGAAAATACACACTGCGGATGAAGAAGTGATTTTTGAAATAATTAGTTAAAATTGGCATACGAATAAATAAATAAGTCTATATTATGTCTGGAGTGATTATTACAGAAGATTTGACGTTTTCCATCGCGTAGTGTCATCACCCATCAATGTATGCAGTGACAATATTGCCAGCTAAATTGATTTTGAAAATTTTATACCAACCTCGTAACGACTCTTTAAGTAAGTATGTGAGCCTGTAAGGGCGACCGTCCATATAGGCGATTTAAATCGGGTGAGAGCAAAAAATGGTCGGCCTTGTTAACTATCCAACTGCCAGATATTCGATTTTTGATACTCTTATGATGTACGCTTAAGAAAGGTTCAATTTATGGGAATTTCGAAAGAGAATTCCCTTTACATTCAGACTGTCGCTATGTACATGAGAGATAGGATGTGGATATCTTTGTTACGAAAGCAAAAAATATGTCGTGTACAGGGTCACTTTCAATTTAATTTAAATTGAGCCATAGATTTATGGAGTCTGAATGAAAAGAGAATTCCCGTTCGAAAATCCTATAAATTGAACCTTTCTCAAGCGTACATCGCAAAACTGTCAAAAATCTAATATCTGGTAGCAGAAGAGTTTTGGAGCTCGACTATTTTTGCTCTCATCCAATTAAAATCGCCTATATGGAAGGTCACCCTAAGGGCTTCCGAATCAAATTCTTCTATAGAAAAATTCACAACTGCCCCCAGATCATTCCTTCTCTCTACTTATGTCAATTTGATACCTCGTTGTTGTCACAGTTTTCTAGTTTTTTTTCTAACAGCACCGAATGAAGTTTTGTAAGGGCATGCTCGCACAGATTTTCTAAAGCAACGTTTGATCACCTTGATTCCTCCGTTGTCATTTGTCTCTCTTCCCTGCAGTGGTCTTTGCTGACGTGGCTTGTCAGTGGACGCATTGATTGGCGATTTTTGTTACCTCATAGGTAGTCTATTAGGTACAGCTAGCCTTCTCTCACTTTCGGCTTTTAAATTTATGATTTTATTCCTGTCGAAAGCGGGAACGAGAGGCGGGAATCGCGAAAGAGCGCCGCGAGCCTGTCAGTTTCGCGAACCGAAAAAGCACTCGCCTTTTAATTGGATCCGGTTAATTCTCGAGAATTCTAATGGATATTTTACATCAGCCATCGCTCGTTCCGGAAAAGTCCAACTTTTACAACTCAAACAAATCTTTTATCAGTTCCCGACGCTCGGATAATAAAAATCACCAACTCGAGTTTGAAATTTTAATTCGGACCGTCCGGATTCAGTTATTAAATCTGCGTTAATATTCATTCGCGCGTCTCGTTCGCGTCCTGTTTCTACCCGGTTCCTGAATAGATAGCGTCTTGGGACAGGAATTACGGCGAAACGATGAATTATGTACAGGTCCCATGGTTTTTGGCCGAATTATCGCCGCTGTTTTTCCGACTGCTTCGTAGTACGGGTGGTCCAGCCTGTACAAGATGCTGTCACCCTGACATGGTACTTCAAGCCTTACTTGGCAGTTTCAATATTTATTAGACGTTGTTCATTTATTCGAGAGAGAAAAAACGGCCAGCAAAGTCCAGCCGCGAGTTTATATCTCGCCGGGAAAAAGTAGAATAATCAATTATTATAGCGACCGACAAAGCAGTTTGTTACTTGTAATGGTAACCATTATTCACGATTCCGGACAACTAATGATCTTTAATTAATTGATTAACAATGATTTCGAGACGTTTTCTGCTTAACAGCGGGAAAGATTGTCATTTTTTCTGAGGCCCCGCAACAGCCTGTACGTCAAATTCCCAGTAATAGGTGGTCTTATTTTCGTTTTCGCAAATCAATATGAAGTGTCATATCTCGTTTCGATATAATTACAAAATTGTGAGGAATTTCCTTCGGCGACCGTAATGAGGAGATCCCACGCGATAACGTACAACTAAGAAACACCTGTAATTTGATACCAACGAGGATAAAATGACCGCAATAAATTCCCTTCTCGCTTTCTTAGCGCTTCCGGAAAATTCTGATTCGGAATGAAAACTCCGAGATATCAAACCCGCACTCAATAAGACGTTATTTGCATATTATTCTTCCATCGCGAGCGATAAACACAATTAAATTTCAATTTGGACAGGAGGAGATTCCATCTAGATAAACTGATTAAAGTGACACCAAGAACTGAATATTATAAGACTTAATTATTTTCAAGCTGAGGGCGAAATGGAGAAATAAAAAGCCTTCGAAATTTGCATAATTATGAAGGGAAATGTATGCATATGCATATGCATTCGACGTAATGAACTTTTAATACTGCCAAGGTGCTACAGACAACTTAGTTACGAAATGAGGATTTTCGTGAACATATTTTTGAGCAGCTACGGGATTAAAAATAGGTATTAGAAACCATACCAATATTGAAAATACTTGTTTTTTTTTATACTGATTATTGATGTGAACTACAGAATCATTTTCAACCAAAATTTAATATGGTCTTTGCGTAGCAATTATTTCTGGGCATTAAATGATGAATCAAAATATGCCAATAATTTGAAGTTCGCGCAATCAGAAAAATCAATTAATGAAAAATCACTTCATTGAATGAAAATTTATCATCATTTTATTAAATCACTGCGTTTATCTCATTTTTGTAGCTGAACGAAACACCAGATAGAATCAAAATTACTGAATCTGAATCTGATTAACTAAGGATAATGAATGATTGTAGTGATCTGTACGAATAATATGAAGACGATTCATTCAACTCAATTTCTATATACCCCTCATTCTTCACTTGTCATTGTTGCACCCAACAACATTATTAACTCAAATACATATGAGAAACTTAGTAAAAGAAAAATCTGGATTGGGTACCAGAATGAGTAAATTATTATTAAATGAACGATCTCCGCTGATAATATTGTTATTTGTCAATACCATTGTTGATGGAGTCTGGAAATTTTTTCACCTGTCAAACAATAATTTCGAAAGCGGAAAATTTGAATAGTTAGTAAAGTTTATCTTTCCGTTTATTCGAATTTTCTCTTTTCATTTACCAAGAAAAATTTTGATGTCTGCAATAAGCTCGACGATTTCTTATTGCCATCCCAGCTGTTTCTAGAGCCGCGTTTCTTTGCTCTCTGGTTTCAAGTCTGAACGCGGTGCTGTTTTTGTAGGACTTCTCGTTGTATACGCTTTCTCAGTAAAAAAGTGAGCGGGCATAAAGTCGTATACTTTGTTGTCGTTACGAGATCGATGTATGTGCGTGTGTGTGTGTGTTTGGGAGATTGTGCGTAAATGATATTCCGTTTACGCTACAGGCTAAACGACTCTGCTAGAATGACGAAATTTTCGGGAATGATAGACCTCAAGGATCTCCAGGTCCGATTCCTTATTCGATCGCAATCGGAGAATTGATTCTCCAGATATAATCGAAAAACGGCTAAATTTTCGAGAAGTTTGTGCGACCTTCTTTCCACAGCTAAAAGTTCGAGATTCGCCATAAATGTACTTACAAAATTCTTCGTGTTGAATGAGTGAAGGGCATCTCTGCAAAAATTTAGAGTTCAAAAAGGGAAAAAAAACTCCAAATTTTTTTTTTAATCTGAATAACTTGAGACTTATTCTAGACAGCGACACGAAACTTTTTCATCCGAAGAAAATTATTTGAAAACTTTCTTGTAAGAAAATCTGAAACGTGGTATGCATCGATTTTGGAGAAAAATCGAATCAAGGTTTCCCCGAATATTATAGGCGTAGCTTGGCTCCCTACGCTCTCAATTTTTCATCATTCGATTCTTATCAAATAGGTCTGCAATCACATCGGTCACTAAGAAAAAAATTTTTGGAACCTTCTGAAATGACCATTTGTTCAATAACTGATGACTCGGCTGCTAATAATTCCATGGGTTTCGGTTTTTCAACAAACGTTGCATCGTTATTTCATGAACAATTGCTTCTCTGACTGTTTTTAGTTACACACTCCCGTTTCTGAGGAAATCGATGAGATACGTAAAAGTAATCGATTCGGTGTACTTAATTTATGCACAATGCGACAGTTCGGATCAATCACCTTTATTCTCGTCGTCCCGATCTCGAACAACGAAATAGCGGAAATCATTTCGGATAGTAAACTCGTCGAGTCCCGGGCTACAACCGCCACTTCTACTTTTTTCGATCTGTTTCACTAGATTGCATTTCTGATGCGAAAGCAGAACTGTTCGTTTGTTCGACAGAAAAATCGATTTAATTACCAATTTTTCCGAATTAATTCGATATTGAGATAAACTTTATATGCAACATCTTCGGCACATATATTTTTCAGATGACGGGTACCACGTTTCGAAATTCTACCTATGATAGAAATATCAGTTTCTATCCGATGGGTCTTAGCACTACTATTTCAACAAATGGATTTTCTTGATTTTCATTATTATTCCAATTTGCCAATTTTTCCGATCACAATAGAGTTTTGAGCCTGATCCGCAGGGGAGGGGGCAAAGGTTGCAGGTCAATCCGGGCCTTAAACAAAGCTAGAGGTCTGGTTCTTCATAGATTCGCAATTTTGTGAAGCCTATGTGCATTATAGCCTTGTTGCGAGGGATAAAATATTTTGGGTTATTGTAATTAATAATAGTAACACACAAAAAATTTATAACACTGGCACGAAACAAATAAGTCAATGTGTTTTATGTATGGAAAGAGGTTGACTAACTGACCAAAATATCATCAATTTGGTTGTTTTGGTCAGCGAACTAGCAGCAATATAGATACACTTAGCAATACCTTCCCTTTTAGGAAATCGGGTAAAAAGTAGCCTACCAATGGTGTCAGCTGGTCAGCTACCTTTCTCTAACCTTTCTTGACAACGTTATCCTTTGTTATAGAAAACAGGAACTGTAGTTATAGATAAACCTTCACTATGGATTCCCCAATAAATTCACATGTGTCGATGGACTAGAATTCCAAAAACAGTATCGCATAGAACCTTTTGAAATTCACAAATTGAAATTCATTAAAACACAAACTGTATTTCCAATCCAAATGCCTTAGTAGAAGGGTTTGGAAAGTTATCTCTTCAAAGTAAACTTGCAACATCACTTGAAAGTCATAGTAATAATAACCATTTTGGTTTAGAATTCACACCTATTCTTATCATTATTCATTATATCAAATTATTCATTAACTTTCCAACAAACGCGAAATGTATAACAAAATTTCGTATCGAAAAATGTTACCAAATATTTCAAATGTCGCCGGTCGGCAGACGCTTGCGCTTTAGTATTTTCAGGGCTCTAAAATCATTCTGCGCAAGCGCCAAAGGATTCGGAACTGATTACTGGGAAAGCGTAAACAATAACTAAAAAGAGCGGTCATTCTTGATTGAAGGAAATTTAACTACTCCGAAATATGAACAAACGGTATAAAACAGAATTGTATCAGCAATTATGCTAGAGGTTATTTTAATGTTATCTAATTCCAGCAGGACAGAGCTTCTGCCTATTATGGGTCAATGTTATCAATCATCCCTAGATTATTATTTCAGGGTTCATTTGAATGATCGAACTCAAAGTACCAAAACCTCAGAATTCGATTGAATGACGAACTTGTATTAAAAAGAAGGCATCCCGGCCGAATATCCACGGAATGGGCTTTTTACTATCCATTGTGATATTACCAGGGCGCATTGAGTTAACAATTGGCGGATCTTTTTAGATAAAGAACAAGTCATTTGCACCGGATTTGATCGGCCGAACTTTCCACGAGTTCACAGGCTGGGCGAAGTTTTGCCTTCACTGGATGGGTTAGACTTTGTCAATTGGCAGTGTCCATTTTAATCTTGAATTGACTTTGAAAATAAGTGCAGCTTGGAAATCTTCTTTGATTAGAAGTTTCTAGGGGTCATATTCGATCGTAGTTTTCTTCGCTTTTCCGATTGCCGGATTGAAAATATGGGTCACTGTTTGATGAAGTGAAGTAAATTTTACCTTCAAGGTCACGCCCCAATACGGTCGTACCTCAACAATACAGTTTAAACGAACGTCAAAAATTAATTTGACCCTGAAACACGGCCGTCGGGCGACTTTTCATACTATATGCTGATTTCTTATCACTATAACAAATTCATCAGAATCGAGCTTCCGAAAATGTTTATCTTATGTCCCAAGTCTTTGATTTTTCATACTTCGTGAATTTCACATTTTGACAATTCTCTGATGGATAAATAACTGCTCCGCCATATAGAATTTCGCCATATGTAAAGAGAATAGCCGTTATGTAAGTCGCAATCTCTGAAAAGAGCGACCTTTTCAATAGGGCAGATTGACAGATTAATTTAGAAACATGCGGGTCCAAACAGTGAGTAAATCTTCGTTCCGTCGCTGCACTTCCATATAACTAGCCGTCTCATTGCTGTCGTTGTGTGTTGTTACTTGATTGACAGCTAGCGAAACGCCACACTACATTTCGTAATCAAAACGGCAATGGTCAGAGACGGACTTTCAACTTATCTTCCAGGAAAAAGTCAGGCGATATTCATATATAATGGCGATTATTTCGAATATTCAAAGGTTTTCCTAAATTTTCGAACGAATTTCTTATAGTATATGAAAAAGGATTCGTTTTTCTGAGAGAAAATCGCAGGATTGAAACGCTTCCGTCCCTGCGGTCAAGGGTCGCAACCCGCCGACTGACGTCCCATGGGAAAATATGTCAATCAAATCGAGTCGGTTTGTATTCTTATTTGCAGCATCTGTCGCCGTTTTTGAAGTCAACTAGATGCCTTTATTGTGCAACGACGTGTTAACTTTCGCGAACGCTTGTTATGACCGAAGCCGATTGTTAGCACCTCGTTCTTTGTAGTGCAATCGGATCAAAACATTCCGTGAGAATAGCGTCGGAAGCGCAATGGTCGTATAAGGGCGTTTTCTCCCCTTATCCAAGAAACTAATTAATACACTCTTTTCAACCTTTTAATCATAATTGGATTGTCATTTAACCAGCTGCACATCTGCGCCATCTTTCGAACTGTTCGAAAGTTCTGATATCTTGTTAATTAAGTTCAGCACTTTCTTCGCATCGAATTTCGAGGGGTTGGTTTTAATCTCGGATTTTGTTTGCATATTTGTCTCGGGAAAATAATTGACGATAAGATGTAGAATGTGTTGTTGAAAATGGAGGAGAAGTTGCAGACGATTGAGTCGTGCTACTTTTAATTAATTCCATACATGTGTACATTTAGATAACAGTTGTTAGTGCAGTGTAAAATGATATACACCCCGCTAAATCCGGCGTTAGGGGTGAAAGTCTCCCCCCGAGTCGTCGCCGAGTGTTTTAGGCGATAGTTTGTCCCCTGGGCACTTCTTCGCACAAGCCTAATCCGTTTTTCCAATATACACGTCATTTGGACGTAACACCCTGAGATTATTCTTCGGGAATCCTTTTGTGTATGAATAATAATGGCTTGTTTCTCGCGCGACCCCAATATTTCAATTTCGGGGGGTTATTTTTCGGTTCGTTCCTTCATCAGCCGATACGAAAGAAATTCGATTACTACGCATCGAAAATCTTTCAATAGTATCGTCTAACAATTTCATCGGTACCTCAAAAGTCGACAGGTATTAGTTCCGAACATAGTTCCGAAGAAAGGCGACAAGGTGCAACCCATGTCTGAGTTTTGTTCGCTGCCAGACACCACAAAAGGGCTAGTGTTGTGTTACAATTGCTGGTATGCGAGATTTTATGACGGAAAAAACAGGATTGTAATAGTATTTTCGAATACGGAGAAAACGAAAAAAAACAGAAAAAGCAATATGAAACCAATTCGGCTATTGAACTTTTTTAGTGAAGTAAGGTGAAGGGAAGAAATAGGATTCCGAAACAGCTCACATACCTTTTAGTGATGACATCAATTTTTTAAACCCATTTCGGACCTGGAAAATTATACGAAGGAGCTAGTAGGATTGGGATGGTTTCGAGTCCTAGAACGTCAATTCGAAGATTAAGTTTGATCATGCAGAAAAGTGTCAACTTTTGATGCGAGGCAATCATGTGAGGTTTTCATCTGGCCGAGTGATGACCTAGATCAGGGTGAAGAAAAAAAACTGTTGAAAAAGCTTTCGTTGTTACGCCCAATTTTAATCCAACCGAAAATAATGCCGATGTCAGTGTGCAACGAAGTTTGAATAATATGCCATTAACGACAAGAATCTATCCGAGACGAGAATTAACTTTTCAGAAATTTTCAGACGGAGAACAGTAACTTCTGCGTACACAACAGTAAACGAAAAATCCATTTTATGAATTGTTATCGGTTGTTACTTATTTCGAAGAACATCCTATAAAGAACTCACTTTTTGACAGCTGCAAATAATTGGACAGCTTTGCAACAACTTCTCGAAAAAGAAGAGTCCTAGGTGTGACAAGCATTGAAAGAAATCTGAAAAAATATGTGGAGGCGAATTTGTTGGCTGTTTTCAAAACGAAATATCACTGGAAATACTTATCAATAGATTATTTCACATTTTTGCCCCATTTTGGATATTTTTTCGTAGTTTCTTGTGGAAGGTCTGGAAGATTATCAAAGTTTCCATGTATTTCTTTAATGAATCAGGTTTTCCTAGAAATGTCAAAAATCGTTCAATCTAAATTTCAAAGATCCAAAAATATTCGCAATTTCTTGGGCGAATTCTGAAGGATTTTCTCGGAACTTTAGGAAATAAAGGAACTTGCGCGGGCGTTGGGTCAATGGCGGTCTTAGAAAAAATCTCAGGTAATGAAAATACTGTCTGAGTACCTATTCCAGGAGTACCACCATGGGGGTCGAGAGGGACCAAAAACCAGCAGAACTCTTAGCTGATTTTCAATAATAGACCAAAATGTCCTCTCTCGTAAAAGTATGTCTTTGTTTGAAACTTTAGTAGAGAGCTCGAATAATTCACGACCTCAAACGAATACCTTAAATCTTTTTTTTATTCAAAGCAAAAAATTAGATGCTTTGGCCAAGCGTTTTATTACTTTCGTGAATGCCTTAGAAAAAATTTGCGAATTTCCGCCTTTTCCGAGGACAATTTAATAGGTAAATGCATCCAGAAATATCTGCAGAAAATTCCGTTCCTACCATATTATTTTGGCCATTGCGGTTTTTCCTTGAAATTTCTTGAACATTTGAGAAGTTCATCATAACGGTCAGTAAAATGAAAACAACTTTGACGTTCATTAATTGATCGAACGATTAAAAAATTTGAAAGATATCTGAAATTCTTGAACCATCCCATTTTTTTTAATATTCTGTGAAGCTCTAAAACTCCTTTCGAACCTACAAGAAGTTCTAGAAAGTAATCGTTCTTTCGTGGAGAAGTAGCACTTTCCCTATGTACCGAAAACTGTTCAGAAACAAAGGCCCAAAATTTTATGACACTCAAATATCAGAGTTCAAACTTTGGATGAATGAAATAAAATATGGCGATATTCCGAATTCAATCGAAATTGTTGAGATTCATGCAACGAGAAAAGTATGATTTCAAATTGGTTGAATATAAAATTTATTCCCAGTGAAATTGAAAAATTAAATGAAGAAAAGATGGAATTTCTTATTCAGAACCATCCCGAAATCTTTTAACACATTACAAGGATAGAAATAAGACATTTCACACCATCTAACCATTTCTCAGAAAATATGTTGAAATTAAGAGAAGCATTCATATCAAAAAGAAATTTTGATTATTCTCAGTTCTCTATCTTTCGAATTTTTAAATTTCTTTAAATGTTTCCTGATCCTTTCGCCAAACATCCTTTCAATTCCTTTTTGAATGCCCTATTTAAAGTTTTTCCAGACAAACAAATTTTCCTGAAATTTTTTTCATAAATTTCCCGACAAAATTGCATTACGGTTTTCAGTAAAATAATCCTAGGAAATCATCTTGAATTATCAAGAATATTGGAATAGTTCACCAAATAAAAAGGAAATATGAAAATCAATTCACAAATCAAAAACCATAAATGGAGTGGATTTCTGAAGTAAACTGTTTTCAATTTACTTTTTGTACTCCTATATTTATAAACTGTTTAACGACCAAACTTTCAAGCTGTTTTTAATATCACCAAACTTTCAAATGGTTGCAAGTCTGAAATCGTTTTATTCTAATACTGATTTTCATTTTTGGTTAATTTTCACAACAGCTTTCTTCAGAATTTTTTCAATTTCTTCAATTCTCTTAATCCATCTTCAAATTTTCCTTTCGATTCTTTTCGGAGAATCGAGTTTTTCGAAGGAATTTTCTCGCTGGGAAAAGAATTTTTTCTGTTAAGAATTTTATGAATTTATTGAATTCCTTTAAATTGTTTGGAAGTTACTTTCAAATTGCATGATTATTCTTTAAGTTTTTCCAAATTCAATAAATCGATGCTGAAAAAACTAGCTTTCTTGGAAAAAAAGTTTTCAAAATTGGTGACAGTACAATGATTAATGAATTTAACAGATTTTTCTGAAGTTCAACGAACTTCTTAAGGAATTTAATATATACTCCAATTCTAATGAAATTTGATAAATATTCTGAAAGAAAATATTTGTATCTAGTAAGCAAGAAGCATTCTTTCAATATACCTGACAGCTTCTTATATCGCAAATTAACAAAAGAATGTGGAAAAAACGTTTGAGAAATCACATTTTTTTCATATTTTTTCAATGGATCTTTCCTCAAACATCCAGATAATCTCATTTTTTCACCTCTTGAATCTTTTAAATTAAGTTTCAAATTTTTCCCATATAAATATCAGAAATTTCATTAGGAATTTTCTAACTACATGAGTCAAATAAAAGAATAATCTAGAAAGGTTAGCAATATTGAAATATTATAAAAAAATATAAAGAAGAAAGAGAAATCAAGTTCGTAATCATGAAGCTGAATGATGTTGATTTTCCAACCAAACTGTTTCCTTATTTCTCATTTTATGGTTTTATAACTCCAAACTTTTAAACTGTATTCAATGTTCCTCCTAATCTTTCACGTAATTCTATCTCTCAACCTTTTTGAACTTAAGATTTTTTTATCTATATAATAATTGCGTTTCTCCATACTCTTAAATTATTTTTTAAATATTCTAGCATTGACTTCCCATTCAAAAATCTTGTCACATTTTCTTTCAATCTATTCTGGAACATTTTAAATCTATCCATTCTTTTTATTTTTTTAAATTTTATAATCAATTATACAGAGTATCCGGGAAAATGTAGGAGATTTCCCGGATTCAGATTGAACATTAAAAAATAAGATGACAAGTTCCCATAAATTTTTTTCCTAGCGGCCCTCCCTACGGGGGTACGGCGTCCTAAAGGACGCCTCTGGTAATCAAATTTTCTTTCAACTTTTAAACTGCATTTTTTTCAATCTAGTAATTTTGTCGGAATAAATAACCTAAACTAAAATGTTTCTTTTCCTTGAATATCTTTCGTAACACACTTTGCTACAGACAAAAAAATCATTGTTTCTCTTTAGTAAAAATAAAACATTAATTAATTTTTTTTCTCGAAAACGGTTGATTTTATCGGCAATGAACAAGCGTACCTTTTCTTTAGCTTAATGTTCAAAGTATTCAAATTTGTTTTTTCAACTCCTCATCATACAGGGTGTTAAAAAGGTAAACAATAAAATGTACAACCTAGTCCGCCCCTGATAAACTAAACAAGCTAATTATGTTTTAAGGGCAGTATTTTAAGAGGTCCTGACTACTGTCTATCGTAATGAATTTTCACTAAATTATATTAAGCAGTTTAAAAGTTATTCAAGAAAAATTGATTACCAGTGGCGTCCTTTAGGAGGCCACTGTAGAGAGGGCCGATAGGACAAAAAATTATGGGAACTTGTCATCTTATTTTCTAATGTTCTATATGAATCCGCTAGATCTCCCACATTTTCCCGGACACTCTGTATACATGGGGGGATTAATGTTTTATTTTCTATAAAACACTGTTTACAAGACTCCCATTGACCGAGATAAAATATTGAACGGAAAACCCGTTTTTGTGCTACAAATGCTCTACAGAAGTCAGGACTACTTCCCCAGAGTAAGATGTTATAAGACAAATGGCTATATACCAAGTTATAATATACATTCATCACACAGCTCCTAGGTAAAATGTTCTTAACTTTAGCAATAGCAAGGTATAATCTATTTAATATTTTGCATACAACATCAATATGAGATGTCCATCTTGAATTTCTGTCCACATGGATTCCAAAAAACTTGGTTGATTCTAATGTTGGAATAGTATTGTTAACATATTTAACTTCAAATGTATCGTTTTCCTTGTTTTTCAAACGAAAATGAACACATACAGTTTTACCAACGTTCACCATCAAATTGTTCGATCGAAACCACATAACAAACTCTCTCACAATACATTCACAGGACTGCTGAAAATCCTCAAGAGACCCTCCTCAAACAACTTCTGAAGCATCATCAGCGAATCAAGTAACCAAAGAACAGGTTAACCTTGCGGGAACATCATTTATGAACAAAATGAACAAGAGAGGTCTGAGTACAGAACCCTGAGGAACCCCAAGACCAACGCCATGCCAGTCAGAATAGCTTTCATACATTCTAACCACTATGGTCCTCGACTATAAAACCCGTTGAAAACCCGAGGAATGTTGTTCATGGTGATATTGATATTGAAACTGAATTTAAAAAACATATAATAACAAAGTGGTAACAAACGTCCAGCAACAGATTAATCAGTTGTTTACAAAGGTGGATCCAGAATTTTTTTCTAGGGGGAAGGGGGCGGCACAACAACACAAGTATGACTTGTTACTAAAAAAAAGTCCTCACTTCTGAAACATGACCATTTCTTCGGTCTGAGGGGCACAACTATTACTAGTTACCTAAAAATAAGACAAAAAAGAGGAAAATTTCTTCGGTCTGGAAGGGGAAACTCAGACCCTAAGGATCCGCCTATGGTTGTTTAAGTGGATCTACATCGAAACGAATTTTTTTGGAAACTAGCGAATATAAACATGAAAATGATCATTTCGGTCAATGGTGAAGCCCTTTGGAACTAGAAGAAAGGAAATTCCTTGCTGAACATCACAACTTTGCACCTTTCCTTTGGCCTTACCATGAACATTTATCTCTGGTCATTTTCAGACACCGCTAACTAAAATATGGGATGATCAACATTGAATTATTTTCAAACGACATGAAACGGAGATTAAAAGAAGTAAATAAACATAGGCGTATAAAGGAGGTGGGGGGGGGGTCATGGGTATCGCCCCTGCCCAAAATTTTGAATTCCGAGCAATGTATAAAGAATTTTGTCTTGAGGTTTAAAGATTGATCATAGGTACTGGAGAAGAGTGCTTGATGTTGATGATGATCAAATAGGCAATTCAGTGGGACCTTACATCGACGTAAGGATATTTGTTAGTCAGATCGAAGTATTTATTCATCTTTGTTGAGTCCACAACCCTTCAATTGTCACCCAAAGCACGATTTCACGAAGTGTATTATTAGCTCTCAATCTTATCGTCCGCTATCGCCATGAGTCACCCCGTTCGCCGGAGAAATTTATGTCCGGTTGTCCACGAAGCGCAATTAACTAATTGGCGAATGTCGAAGAAGAGCGAACGTTACGAAATTGGTGTGGTCTGTTCATCAGATACATTCGAAACGAGCCGCCTGCAATTTATTCCTCACATGATGAACCAGAAAGGTTCGAGAAAAACAGGATGTCGTACATATTTCCGGATATACAACTTCGTTATATAAATCAAACTGCTTTGTCTCTCCGATGGGACCTACATATTTATGAACGTCGGAAATGCGACGAAAAAGAGGACCCAGATTGTATCAGGACGTCTTAGGTGGCTGCGGGAACATAAAATCAACGTTTTGTTACTATATCGCTCCTCCGATACCACTACCAGTTTATTCGCATACTCGAAGAAACTTGGCTTTTTATCGTCGTTACAACGACCGAATTTGGTGCTATTATTAAAAATGATTGATAAGTCGAATTACGTCAAGAATACATCGATGTCGGCGATTATCCAACGTTATGATAATGAGAAATCTACAACACCTGTCCTGGGTTCATATTCCATATATGCAGGTAATTATTTTTGGCAAGTTGCACTTTCCGCAAATCGGCGATGATTTATCGATATCAACCCCGTGGGTGGTTCGCGATTCCAATACTGCCACAGTCAGTGGTTTTAAACCGGAAGCTGACATTAGAGCCACCGCGGGATAACTGTCGAAAGGCGGAAATGCGACTTTGACTTATGTAATTTTTAATGTCGCCTGAGGGGGTGCACGTTTCCGATAGTTCGCTTTTCCCGATAGAACGTCTTTGTGCGCCAAGAAATTTATACGGGGAGCGTGTCGGGCTTTTATAGAATTTTCATGAGTGGGCCCTACCGCTCGACCCCCAGAATTAACCGCGAGATGCAGTAATATATCACGTGATTACGCGCAACGATGATTTTCGCCGCCGAGCTATTTACTTTCCCACCCCTATGGGATTTCTATCGGCCGGAGCCCCTTTATTTGTCATTAACCAGAGTAATGGATACTGTCGGCCGAAGGAAACAATCTATTTCATTCGTGGACGATTTTACTGCAGACAACGTAGCAAAGTTCATATTTTCCTGGAAAATCTGCGGTACTATAGTTCTATGGGAGCACAATTTTTTGAACGAGTGCGATCGAATATTTGATTTATATCAATTCAATATCAGTGTAGATGTAAACATGACAATCAAAGGCTTATTTCAGAGCAACAAAACACACGAAGAATGGAAACTATTATTGATTAAGTTAAGATAATCACAATAAATGAGACAATGCGGATAAATATTGTTCAACTTCTGAATGTGATATATAAAAATAAAAAATTATTATAAACGCAAAAAAAAACAGTTACAATTTTACTTTGCCGGTGTATAACCAATTCTTTCAGTATCACATTTGGTCTTGAAACAATTTTTATTGAACGGTGCTATAATACGTTCACTTTATCGATTCCAATTGCAGAGAAAAATCTCGGGGCTCTATAAATTTGTTAAGTTTGGGTTGGCGTTAATCGCAGAGACGTCTCTGCAACTAAATCCTCATTCATAGAGACTGTATCTACAGCTTAATAATTTTTCTCAGAGTCAGAGTCTACGGATAAAACGTTATTCGTGGAAGCGGTATCTAAGGCTAAATCGCTATTCGTAGCGACTGTATCTACGGCTTAGACGTCCATTAATCATTTTGTTTTTATTTTAATTATTTGTTCATTTGAACAATTTCGGATAGTGAAATAAACTGCACAATTTATTCCGTTAATTTATTATAGTATAAAGAAAATTTATTGTATGGTAAATCATAAAGATAAAATAAAAAATTCAATTAAAATTTGAAAATAAAATAAAGACATTTTTCTCCAAATTTAATACACGAGAAAAGCAATTTCATTGTATGGTAAATCATAAAAAACGATTCGTGTTTCTTAAAGCGACGTATTTGAAAATTATGTCATTTTCTTTTTTTGTGAGTTGACATCACCTTCGGAGCCGGATCTGGGGGGGGGGAGGCATTTTCCCCGGGCGACAAAATATAGGGGCGGCCATGAGCCAATAGTTTAAGTTGACAAAGTCGCATTCTGAAATCAAAATGAATTTCACTATCGATTCTTTCTTCACTTCACTAATAGAGGATGATTGACAATTCATTCCGTTGAATAATATCCCTTTGACGTTTCGTTTCCATGCTTCGGTCAAATATTTTCAGTTAACACAGCTTCGCGTTGGTACATCCTCATAGTAATTGATTTCATTTCGATAAAGCGAATGGATGGTATTCTTATCTATTTTTATCTATCGGACAGATATCTCTTTTATTTTTGATTTCACGCAAAAATAGTTGGATCAAAAGTTGTTCAGAATTTCATTTCCTATCACTTTTGTCTAATTGAATTTTTTTCTAGAATTGATATTCACTTATACCCCAAAAGGTGGAGGGGTGAATTTTTGTTTTATCAATAACTCGTTCATTTTCAATTTTAGATAAAAATTGTTAGTTGTCTAAAATTTAGTTTACAGCAGTTTTGGTTCTATTCAATTTTCGGATAGAATGGATATTTCCTGACTCATACCCCAAAAGGTGGAGGGGGAATTTTTATTTGAATAAAAATTGTGGGAAAAATTTAGTTTACAGCAGTTTTGGTTTCATTCAATTTTTGGATATTTCCTGACTTACACCCCAAAAGGTCGAGGGTAAATTTTAGTTTCATCAATAACTCGTTCGTTTTCAATACTATATAAAAATTATTATGGAGAAAGTGGTCCAAAATTTAATTTATAGCAGTTTAGGATTTATTCAAGTTTTATCTAGGATCGGTATTTT
Source organism: Novius pumilus (assembly GCA_020654155.1). Classification (NCBI taxonomy): domain Eukaryota; kingdom Metazoa; phylum Arthropoda; class Insecta; order Coleoptera; family Coccinellidae; genus Novius; species Novius pumilus. Next base: position 718,159 of record JAIFOV010000010.1, on the reverse strand, counting down.
CCGACTTACACCCCAAAAATGGGAGGGGTGAAAATAGTGAAAATATCGATCCTAGCAAAAAATAGATGAGAATAAAAATATTGGAAATTTAATTTTGAACAATTTTGTTAATTACAATTTTTGATGTGAAATTCAAAACAAACGAGTTATTGATCAAACAAAATTCCTTTTGAGGTATAAGTCAGGAAATATCGATCCTAGCTAAAAATTAACTGGAACCAAAACTGCTGTAAACTAAATTTTAGACAACTTCTTTTCAAACAATTTTTACCTAGAATCGAAAATGAACGAGATTGATCATACAAAAGTTCACCCTCCACCTTTTGGGGTATAAGTCGGAAAATTTGAATGAATGAAACAAAAGTAGTAGGAAAGGAAACCCTGAAGAACTTTCGTTTGAACTATTTTTGCGTAAAATCGAAAATAAAAGAGATATATGTCCAATAGTTAAAAAATCACCCTTAAACGCAAGATTCCGGAAAACGCAACGACGTTTGTCGATACAAATATTCCCATTTATATCGTTCTTTCTGTGTTCGTTAGTTCAATCGATCTACAGGATGAGTTTTTTAACTTGAGACATGCAAATTACTCGAAAAGGACGCAATATCGGAGAAAATGTTTAAGGCAAAAATTGTAAAGTTTCTAGGGTGACATTAGTTGACGACCTTGAATTTGACCTTGAACCCCGTTTTCAAGCTTAAATGAAGGTCAACTTGATTTTTTCAAATGAGAATTCCTATGGTATTCTACGGATTCGCAATCTGCGTGAAAAGTTACGATTTTGATGGGGGAGGTTTTCTTTAACTGTCTAGTTTTTACTGGTAGAGGGCGCCATATTTTAGGAAGGTTTTGTTCTTGAATTTGTTTGGAGGAACTCCATCACTACAGTGCTGTTCATTTAGAGGAAGATCGCAGTGTACTCGGGGCAAGTATGATTAAAACAAATCCAATGAAAAACATTCCTAAATTCTGGCGCCCTCTACCGAGGAAATTGGACATTTTTAAAAAAAGCTTGTCTCAAAGAAAAATCGAAACTCTTCACACACAGTTTGCGAATCCGTAAAAATAATAGTGGTTCCCATTAGAAAAATCCAATTTTTTGGAATCCAATTTTTGACCTTGAAAAGGGGGTTCAAGGTCAAATTCAAGGCCGTCATCTAATTTCCCCCTCGAAACCTTACAATTTCTGTCTTCTCCGATATTGCGTCCTTTTCAAGTTATTTGCATATGTCAAGTTAAAAAAATCACGCTGTAAGTATATGCGGTTCTAAGGAAAATGCTCGATTGCTATTAGTCCAATTTATCATGAGTTGTATAATCACTCATTATGTTCACTATTATAATTCTGGCTTCATTAAGAACTGATTATGTGCTATGAATCAACATTCTTGTGCCGCCTCTCCTTAGACAAAAGGAAATTTTTCCCTAAGAAGGGGGCGCATGAGTACTTTGCCCCTTCTGCTAAAAATTGTAGATCCGGCCCTGATCACCTTTTGGAACTCACTCGTATCACTGGAAAAATTTGATGATTGCTGTGTAGCCCGCTTTCTCCATGTGTGACATTTCGAAGGGTCTCGCATGGCTTTGCTTCCTAAAAATTCATTGTATGAGAGTATACAGTTGGTCTCCACCTTTTTTTAGAGAGATTCCATGGTTGATGGGTTGTTGGTTTTTCTATTTTAATAACGCGTTAGCGTTAGAATTCTTTGTTTCAACCGTTTTCGTTTTTTTGCTAGCTGTTCAATCCACTATAAATCTGTTTTATTGAATGAACTTATTGACGAATACAATTTCTTGACCTTCCACGAGACATGACTTCGCTACAAAATTTCGATCTTCAAAACTTTTGTACATTAGTGAATTTTTTTGGGCAGATGCTTCTTTTCCCTTACCTCCTCATCCTTCTTTTTGTTCTTTAATATTTTCTTCTCCCTATTCATCTCCTGCACTAATGCCTCTGGAAGTCTCTACTTCAGTTTGTTCTTTCAATTCGATTCCTGATTTCGCTTTCATCAACTTTTTTAGCTGTTCACTGCTATCAAATAGGAGTTGAACTGCTTGGTTCGTCGACGAGGCTCGTCAGATAAAACACAAAGATATGCGGATACAAAAGATATATTGACTTACCCCAAATACAAAAAGAGTAATACAATCGCTCCCAAAATCGGAATCACACAAATATCGGAACGACATTTTAAGATTTAAAATACGAAAAAATCACTGATAACGCTCCCTCCTTTACTTGGGATATTTTCCAAGTATTACAATTACCGGCGGTAGGCGCAAATGGAGATCGTTTACACGGGACTGCAGAGCGAAATCGATTTGGTACCGTGGAAACTTCGGTTCTCTTCCCATGATTTTCCGGTGGGCTGACAGCTTCACATTGCAGTTTTAGGTACATGAACCGGATATAACGATGTTTCATATACGCATAGAATTCCTGTCATCCGCTGGACGTTTCTTATTTCGATGGACAAGGTGAATAAATTTTCCCAAGGTGGAACGAGATGTTTCTTTGGTGGCCTAGCATTCGGCACACCATTTCAGAATTACTAAGAGAACCGATTCTTGTGTGACAACGTCATCTGCAAGTGCAAGTCTACATTTTTTGGCACTTGTCAAAAACAGCTCCATCAATAATTCTCTCAACGAGCTTGCAATGCCTTCAATCATTTGTAAGAAAGCATGCATCCAAGTTCGTCCAGACAAACAGCTAGTTCTTGACTTAACGAACTTGTGACTTCATCAGAATCACAAACTCAGAGTGTTTTCATTATAGCCTCAAGAACTTCTTCCAATTCTTTCTGTGCAAAAACTAACTAGATGTCTGAGGCTCTGCTCAATAACTGAAAAGCTGTGGAATTGGTTCTCAATCCTCAGGAAAAGTCGTTTAAACTTAGTAGCATACTTTGAACATAAAAAAGCTGAAGCACAAAATTTCACTGAAATTCGTTGTAGGACTTGGATAATTTATATTCCGAGATATCAACGTCAATTGATTTATCAACTTGCACAGTTGGACACGAAGATTTTGAATAAGCTGTTTACAAAAATTGAAGATTCAGATTCAGAATAACCATCCTCAAATTATTTGCAAATAAATATTCTCGATTTGAATTTTTCATCTCCATTATTGAAATGGTTTGCTCAATTTGAATTTGACTATTCTCGAAATAGATGCGGACTTGAATCACTCTTCAGAAAAATCTGCTGCTTGTTTTTCGTGGCTGTGATGGACGATCATTTCTATCTTCCTTCTCTTAAGTAACAAACGTTATCAATCTGCATAACTCCTTTCTGTGGTTCTTTGCTATTTTTTGATACTCATCTTGATTTTATACCATGTTCTATATGTCGATTTTCAAAATAGTGGCTAAAGACACATGTAGAACCACTTTTACTGAATTGAAAATTTTATACAAATATTAGATGATGCTTGTGAAACTATGATCAATCATAAAATTGACTCCCACTTAGGCCCCTTAGTTTATTTATACGATACCCTGGAAAGCATTTTAATTTTGTCACAGATTTTCTGCATAGTCAAAGCTGTAATGCAAGGGCATGCGAAAAGTTTGTCAAATTTCATATTTTCAAAATTTGCATATTTTTTCACCAATTATTACAATTTTATTTTATTAAAAATTTACGTTATTAATAATTATTTAAACTTTTATATTTATTGTTATATTCAAATATTATAATATAAATTTTTAACGATTTTCTTGACCTTCAGATTATATGTAAATACTTTCTGGTATATTTTCACGAATGTTTTCACGGGTATATGATGTTCGAAACATTGTTTTGGGATATCACGTGTGAAAATTGAAATTCTTCTTAAGTGAATTACGGTTTTTACGTTTCGACGGGATCGCACCCACCCTCGTCAAAATCGTTTATTTCTTTTTGATAAATAACAACAACATTTGAAAGGAAGATAAGTTAACTCGAAAAGAAATGTTAAATTCGATGTCGGCTTCTTGTCGAAACTCTTCTTATAGGAGCTCCAAGAACTGGAGAATTGGATATTGGTTGTAAATATCGATTTTTTGGAATTATATTTCTCCATGATTGGGGTAATCGTTGGCTATCATCCCGATCATTCAAATTATGTGGATTCTTTTCAATTTCCTTAAATTGGCGTATTCAAACAGTCGCTACAGGATATGGTTCTTGTTTTTCCGAAATCGATTGTATGACCGGTTGTCATAACATGATTTGCTAAAGACGATCTCATGTCTATTTGTCTCACGGAATTCTTGTCAACCGGTCATCGTGATCGTTTTTTCAATATTTAAAATTTTATAATCGTCGAAATCAAATTAATGTAACTTTTCCATAGCATGTGATGCTAGAGCACTGCATTCATTATTCAATAATGAAAAATGTAAATAGTGTAAAATTTTCAGATTGAAAAAATATTTTTTTTCATTTTAAAATTTCTCGAATTTTTTTGAATTTCATCAGGCAAATTTTTAATTTTTCAAAATTTTTAAATTTACTTAAATTTCAATGTAATTAAATTTCTTATTTTATAATTTTATTGAAATCAACTAGACCCACTAATTAAAATTTTTAAATTTTTATTTGTTTTCACTTACCTCCTAATCGATTTTCAACGATAACTTTATATCAAATAGATTCTATATTTGACACACAATTCATTTTCTTACAGGAGGAAAAAATGACATCTGCGAAGAGTCACATGACATGATTTTTGATTCTGACATATTTTTTATGACACAGTTAAGAGGTTTCACGCTGTAATTTGTCTCAAGTTGGAAAAAAGTTCCTTAGTGAAGTCAGGTGATTAAAATATATTCTCACCATAGAGCATGAAAAAAAAAACCTTGGGTCCCTCAATTCTCCGGACTCCTATTTTCGTTCACTTAATCGGCCATAAGAAAATAATAGATGATAAATCTGTCATAACAGTAATAAACATAATAGATACGACTGGGGTAAAAAGGGAAAACGGATGCATCATTATTTAGGTGACTGGTGTTAATTTCACATTGAGACGAATGTTAACAGAAAGTTACTGCTCATAAGATATGGAGGAAGAAGGAAAACAACGGGATTTGGGTGATAAATCAGGAATTACCCATTGTTTCTTTGTGTTGCCATTAGAGCGTTTCCTGTTCGAAGGAACGATTAATGCCGTTTCCTGCGCCAGATCCATTTCGATATTTGATACGTTGGAACGACTGAATCGACTCATCAATTGTAAGTCGAAATGACCTTCGTTTATTACCGATTCGATCTCTCGTGCCATTATGCTAAACAGGATGGAATCTCCCTTAAAGAGTTTACCCTGTCGAATACTGCTTGATAAAAATCTGTCCCTCGCCGAAGGGGAGAACTTCGGGCCAGTTCCGAATGAAATAGAGTCGAAACTTTTTAATTAAGGTCGGTTTGAGCGAAGTCGAAAAGAACTGGCAGAGTATCAAGCCTAGATTTCGAACGCACCGATAGATCGGTCACCGAGATATTTCCGGTCTGTAGTAACATCAATAGTAATTCCATTAACATCAATTTAGATCGGGAAGAGTAATCTCCGGAATCGGCGGATTGAAAAAGTTGTCTTCGAAGCGTTCCCGACTGAAATCTGCTTGTTTAATGGGATTGAATTAAAGATCGGCTCGAAAAAAAAACGGATTCTTTTAATCAACGCTATTGCATCAGTTCAGTTCGATCCCTGATAACCTCCCCCGTCCGTCTCCATAATCCTCGGGACACAACGTGAAGTTTCCGTTATTCCGTAAGTATAGCGAGCGTGAAATTCCCACAAAGCCGATCATAAAGTGCGATATGTACTTGTTTGCATAATTTCTCTTATGTCGCATTCTTTGCGGGGAATCCAACGAGTAAGATGTAACTAACTTCGATAACTTCTAGTACAGAATCGATTCGGATCCGATAACGGTTTGCACAAAAGCAGTGGCGTGTTTCAGTTGCATCCAATGAAAGTGCCTCCGTGAAATATGATGATTCTCAGCGAATTTCTTCAAGCAGAACGCTGTCAATTATTGAATTTTTGAACATGAGAACAGATGACCAATTGCTTATTTAATCAGCTGTCGGAATTATTGTGACCATTTAAGCATCATCGATTACAAAATGTATTCAATTTGAATAGGGTTAACTGTTAATAAACGTTTCAGTCATCGGAAGATTTGAAATTTTGACAGTTAATCATGATTCAATATTTAATCGAAGTTCGAACAAACAGGCCCGGTTGTATTGCCTTGGGGAATCCCCGTAGGTCTTGGGGTCAAATCAAAATCGACTTAATTCTGAAAACAATCTGATATAGTGATTATCGAATCACACGAAGCGAGAAAAAGCAAAGCAAAATTCCATTCCGCTGCCCATTGTACAGAGTTGATGATCACCGACGCTTAAAAATTGTGATTGGTGAATTCTAAACATCATACAGAAAGAAAGAGAGTTTTCACAGTGTTATCAATATTCGTAAGTCTTGCTTTACTATTGAATACATACTGTGATTAAAAAAATAGGATAACATAACTAGAAAAATTTGAAAACATCGAATGAGTGATACTTTTATTGAGTTCAACCTTCAGCAGATGAATTAAATAAACATTCCCAAATATATGCGAATTGAGAAAAGAGGCAAAGAACATCAATGAAAACGTCAAAGCCTTAATAAAGCGAAAAGAAAATCAGAATTAGTTCATAATAGGTACGTTAACATGTGATGAAATCATTAAAAGGTTTTTATTTTGGAGATCACTAACTTACACGTCAGGTTATGTGGCAGTGTACCGTCATGTTACTTCTTTGAACTAATGGTAACTCATCCAAAAAATTTTCGATAATTTTGCTTTTGGTTATTTGGAAATGAAGGTGGCTGCGTAGATTTTCTGCAACAATCACATTGGGTAGCTCAAGTGGCGCAGTATTGAACTACTACCCAGAAAAACCGGGTTCGAATCGACGTAAATTCCAACTTAATTTTGAGAATGCTATCGTGCATGCCAATATGCGGTTATCAAATATAGCACACAACGCATCCACATCTTGGACATTCAATTGTATATGAGGATTGACCTCTGACCAATAAAGTTTATTGTCCCGATTGAAGACTCCACCACTCGTTATTCTAATTTGCCTGAAAATTTAGGATCCTCCCTAGATTGTTCCAACAACCAGTGACAAAAATTAAGCCGACGGTGGTAACCCCCTTGTAAACAAAAATTGAGTTACTCTCATTTCATATGGTTTCAATTTTTTATGCAGTATTGTCGATTTGAAGATGTGTTTCTACCTGCATTTTTCGACTTGAAATATGTGCTAGGATTTGCAGCAACATCTCTTAGCACGTCTACAATAGTTGATTCTCGGTTTTGAATATTGCAGACTTTACTTCTTATCTTAGTGAAAGAACCACATGTTGTGAGGTTTTCTTTCAATCTCTCGAAGCTGCCTTCTCTCAGGAAAACGATTCAAATGAGTTTCTGCTGCTTCGTATTGTAGTCGTTTTTAATATAGCATACCAGCATATCATATTTTACATAATGTTCGGAATATTTTGTCATCTTATTCGAAAAATAAATATTAAATTTGAACCGTCGAAAGTCTCTTTCTTCTTTTTCTCTTAGATAGACCTACTGGTCTGTTGCTTGCCGAAGCCGTCTCTGCATGGTTTCCTGCGAGGTGGACTGCCGACTTTCCTGCCACCTTTTTGGGGGTCTTCCTGGTGGACGCTTTCCGTGTGGCTTGCTCTCCATCATTATGCGCGGTAATCTGTTTTCGTCCATTCTTCGCACGTGCGCATACCATTCTCTTCGTCTTTGTCTGCCCCATATGACTATGTCTACTATGCCGCATTGAGCTCGTATGTCAGTGTTTCTTATCCTGTCCAGTCTGGTCTTTCCGAGGATAGTTCTTAGGGTTTTCATTTCGGCCGCGCGTAGCATACTTTTAGTTTTGTTTGTGTCTTCGCGTGCTTCTATGCCGTAAGTCATGATAGGTCTGATGCAAGTCTTATAGATCTTCACCTTGCTATCTGTTCGCATGTGTTGGTTTGACCATATCACATCTCTGAGACACCCTGACAGAGCTGCTGCTTTAGTTATGAGATTTCCCACTTCCTTCGCCGGGTCGTGGTAGCTGCAGATGTCCATTCCTAGATATTTAAAGACATTGACTTGCTCGATTGACTTGTCTTCCACAACCACTTTACACCTGACAGGTTTTCTGGAGAATGTCATAGCTTTGGTTTTTGATATTGAAATTACCATGTTGAGTTGTTGGCTGACTTGATAGAATTTAAAAAGCTGTCTCTGAAGATCGTTCTCCGTTTCTGCTACAATAGCTGCGTCGTCAGCATAGCAGACCACAGATATTCTAGAGTGGCCCATTCTGTACCCCAAATCTAAGGATGTGACTTGTTGTATTATTTCATCCATCAAGAGGTTAAAAAGGAAAGGGCTCAGGCTGTCACCCTGTCTAATTCCGCCTGGTGTTTTTATGTTAGGTGTAGTTTGTTCGCCTGACTTGATCTTTGTCACATTTCCGGTGTTTAAGTTTTTAATTAGTTTGGTGATTTGGGATGGGGACTGTCTTTTTATCAGAATTTGTAGGATGTCTGTCAAGCGCACTTTGTCGAATGCCTTTGTTAAGTCTATAAAGCAGATGTAAGCAGGCTTGTTGAACTCTATTGATTTCTCCTTTAGTTGTTTCATTATGAAGAGAGCGTCCGTTGTTGATCTATTTGTTCGAAAACCAAACTGTTCCTCTCTATTCTCGATACGTGATTTCAATTTGTCTTTTAGGATGCCAGTGAGCAGTTTCATGGACGTACTTAGCAGAGTTATACCCCTGTAGTTTTCAGGTAATGTCTCGAACCGTCAAAAGTGATATACGAATATTCAAGTTTACTAATTTGAACCAAGAATTATGTTTGAATTGCGCCTCTGTGTAAATTGATAGATGAAATTAAGAGAGACCTGGAAAATGTGACATTGTTCGAAAGAGAAAGAAATCACTCTTTCTAATAAATGTAACTTGCTGTATTGTTTGTATATAAAAAAAAACTGAAGTTCATTCCATAAAACGTGAAGCAAACAGCGATTTGAAATTATGGAAATTGACAATCTGGTGCTAATTCAGAAACAAATGATGACAACTGATATCGATATTCAACGATATTCATTTTCCTCCATGTGTGATATTTTACATAGTTGCCGTAGGAACACATCGAAATTGGTCCATCCTGTACATACTGTTAATTTTGCACGTGTGAGTGATGTACTTATTTTGCATGCGATTTTCAAATTGATCAATTGGTTTATACTTTTGCTGTTGTCGTTTGATGTGGAACATCCACCACTGGCCCACCTTTGTCTGAAATCGCTTTCTGATCTTATGCATATCGGACCTGTTTTTTTGGTGACATTGTCTGTTATTCATAATTTGGTTTTTGAAAAGCAGAAAGCTCATGTGACAAAATATATTGGATCTTATGTTTTTCCACATTTAGCTTGTGGAATCTGTGCTGAACGACATGGAATGGATATTTTGCGCAAAATTTCCTGATCTATAGTTAATTGGCGTATTTCGCGTCCGGAATCTTCGCCCCTCAAGATCCCAGCCGCTGGTTCTATAAGATCAGATATCGCTTTTACATACCGTACCGTTCGCATTCAGGGCTTGATTTATATCGATTGATAAAGTATCAGCAGAGACACCACAATGTGAATTACAACGAGGCATCCTTGTAAATATGCTGTTCCTATATGTGGAAAAAATAAGCCGGGTTCCGTGGCTGCCGCGGAACTTTATGGATTTTGCATACTTGCCGCAGCCGGCTTCTCGGCCTTCTTCACATTGTTGGCGCGCTTGCATCGAACGTCGTTTCGAAAAGATTAATTTTATTTGGGTGGAAAAAGGAACAGGCGTATCATTCGAAAAGCCGGTCGACGTTGTTCGTAACACCGAAATATATGCTTTTCAACGTCGAAAACGACGTCGAACAATATAAGCGGCAAAAATCCAATCTGGGGACGCGCGTTCCAAATCCCGACAGCTCACGCGTCGTTTGTGACGGACGGATGGACTGACGCGGCGCGACGCCCGGAAAATATAGAGGGCCGGAGCTGGGCGTGTATCCACGATCGTTCGGTAAATCCCCCGTTCAGGTTTATCGGTGTGACGGGGTTAGAGATGCTTTGTCGGCAGAAAACTACCAGGGGATACTTTTGTAAATTCGAACATATTGTTTTTGCTCAATGGCTCGTTTCGGGAAATGGCATGGAAAGGACGATAATTTTTTTCTTGCGCATAAGCGACTATTTTCAAGCGAATAGATTTCATCACACGTTCCGAAAGAAACGAATACTTTACATTCAAGAATGAATTATTTGCGATTTTACTACCTGCTGCGCCCTCTATTCTGTAAACTCCAAACGATTTGAGGTTAGAGTAGCGCATGACACACCGCGGGACGAAAACTGTTGTGCTAATTTGTACGTTGAATCTATCGAACCATAGATGTCTCTTGAAATCAATCGGTTGACAATCGGTTAATAATTCATTCCTTTCTTATCTAAAAAAGTTTTCGTAATCAATTGTTATAAATCCTGCTCAGTGAAAATGTCTAATGAAGAAAATCTTGTTCCTATTTACGACGTTCCTCGGGACCATGATCGCCTCAATAACTTGAAGGAGTATTTCTACCAAAAATACAACAGCTATCCGGAATTCTACGTTCGAGTACCCGGCAGGTGAGCAAATCTGAATTCACATTCACTAGAATCGTACGCTTTTTAATTTTCTTATTGAAAAACGTTTCGCGTTACATTTAAACCGATGGTGTAGCCATTGACTTATAATACAAATAGACTGTGCACGTAGTACTAAGATTTCTAACAAGCTTGGTGGACGGCCGATAGATGGCCACGAGTAATTGATGGACGGCCCAGAGAGGGCGCTCGCTAAGGTAGCTCTAATGCGTGGACGGCCACCAGATGGCGCGTAGAACACCTCAATATGTTGTGGACAACCACCAGAGGCGCCGTTACTTGAAAAATCTCACAAACCAGTGGAATTCAGTGAAGTTCGTTAATATTTGAGTCGTTTATGAATATGCGCTTTGGGCTCTAGAAGGATGTAATGAATAAAAGATTGGGGATTATACCAATAAATTCACATTTTATCGTTTTCATATTAATGAAAAATAAAAATACAGCGCTAACAGTAATATGCCTCCTGGTTGTACAAGTAGACTCAATTTTGGGAGTAATTTTGGACAATTTTTACATTATTTCTGATTTTGAGGGACCAATTCAGTAGGTGTCCTGCCTTCATCAAGTCACCATTTCGCGTAAATCTTGTCGTCAAGCCCCTAGTGCAGAACAACGAACCCTTAGAAGTTCACGTACCACACAAATATTTCGTCAGTTATTTTGGTTGCGAAATTAGATTTCGGGCTCTCCGCAATACTTCTTTATGTTGATTCGAAGATTTTTGTTCGGCGAGTGTCCCTGCGTCGTCGCATTTTTGGACAATCTGAACTCATCCAATTTTGTTATATGACCATTTCGCATTGAATGTTGTCAAAACTTACGAATGACTCAAGCCATTCCGCTATACATTCAATAGGTTTCGGCGTTCGAAGTTTGAATTACCTTAAAATAAGGGTTCTTTGGGATCATTTATTCAAAATAACTCTATTTCTGATTCACATACAATTTTTTGTATAAATTTTGTGTCTAAAACTTTGTTCAGTGTATCCTTATGTTCCCAAGATATTCGAAAAATTGATTACTGAGTAGTTTTTCACTTATTTATTATTCAACTATCTATGTATTGATAGAAAAGATAAACTAATAGTGCGTTCAGTGGTGAATATATCACAAATCCAAACGATAACAGAAAAGTAATTCATACCGTCACGAGAACTCACGTGCAGTCAAAACAATTCGTTCTTAGAACCAAAAACACTATGCAACATTTATAATATAGGTTGGCCTTGTCAATAAAAAGTAATCTTGCATTTTGCAGTAAAAGTTCTTTTCAACATGTACCTATTCAATAGATAGTTGAATAATAAATAAGTGAAAAACTACCCTGTAATCAATTTTTCGAATATCTTGGGAACATAAGGATACACTGAACAAAGTTGCAGACAAAAAATTTATACAAAAAATTGTGTGTGGATCAGAAATAGAGTTATTTTGAATCAATGATACCAAAGAACCCTTATTTTAAGGTAATTCAAACTTCGAACGCCGAAACCTATTGAATGTATAGTGAAATGGCTCGAGTCATTCGTAAGTTTTTACAACATTCAATGCGAAATGGTCATATAACAAAATTGGATGAGTTCACATTGTCCAAAAACCGCTTCTCTCGTCGTCGACGGATCGAACGATGTTGTTTTAGAAAAGAGTGTTTATATTAAACCGCCGCCCGATTGAGGATTGAATTACTTTGATAAGTACGTAGGAATAAAAATTGATTTCAAAAAAGAATGTCAGCAAGATATCAATCCGGACTGATACTTCCACAAAATAACTGACAAGAAAAGGTTGAATCACAAACAATACTCGAGTGATGAAAAAATTGTAATATTTGCCCACGCTTTCGCAAGCTGTGGATACGTCTCGAAGCCACATTTTTTGTCTGAAACTTGTAGCAATATATCCTCATCTTATCAAGATGTTCCTAAAAAACTGACCATGGGGGTAGTTTTTCACTTCTTTCTAACCCTACCATAAGATTCAACTTTTTTTAACTAACCATGCTTCGATGTATGTTGAAAAGAAGGTAAACTCAAAAATGCAACTTTCGTTTTTAAATAGCTCTTTAAAACTCCATTTCATAGGACAAGGCCACACCTTCCCACCCTTCCACCAGAAATTCTGTATCTTTCCAGTCTCCCAAAATATAGGGCAGGTACGTTTAATTTTTAGCCTTTTCATTGTCAACGTTACTTTTCTTATACTTTCGAACAAAAAAATTGGAGTCTATACAGGGTATCCGGGAAAATGTGGAGGATCTCTCAGATTCAGATAGAACATGAAAAAATAAGATGACAAGTTCCCATAAATTTTTGTCCTAGCGGCTCTCCCTACGGAGGTACAGCTTCCTAAAGGAAAGGTAATCAATTTTTCTTGAATAACTTTTAAACTATGTACTTAATATAACTTAATGAAAATTTAATACGATAAACAGTAGTAATCAAAATACTGCCCTTAAAACATGCTTGTTTATTTTATCAGGTGCGGACTAGGTTAAACATTTTATTGCTTACATTTTTAACACCCTGTTTGATAAGGAGTTCAAAAAAATGAATTTGAATACTTTGAACATTAAGCTGAAGAAAAGGTACTCTTTCTCATTGTCGATAAAATCAACCGTTTTCGGAAAAAAAGTTAAAAGTATTAATGTTTTATTTTTATCAAAGAGAAACCATGACATTCAAGGAACAGAAACGTTTTAGTTTCGGTTATTTAATCCGAAAAAATTATTAGATTCAAAAAAATGCAGTTTAAAAGTTAAAGGAAAAATTGATCACCAGTGGCGTCCTTTAGGAGGCCGTACGTCGGTAGGGAGGGCCGCTAGGAAAAAAATTTATAGGAACTTGTCATCTTATTTTTTAATGTTCTGTCTGAATCCGAGAGATCTCCCACATTTTCCCGGACAACCTGTATATTTAGTATCTAATTTTCTCTTTTCTCTAATTTTATTTTCTTCCCCTACATCAAAGAATACTTTGGTTATCATGTTTATACATTATCTAAATTTTTAAATTTATATAACAAACTCATCTTACGGTGTCTTTTAAGTAAATATAAATTTTATTCCATCTGGAGAGTATTACTTTTTTGGAAGCATAAGATCATAACCGATCAATACAAGTACCGGTTCAAATATCGGTACAAAGCAATACGATATTAGAGTGAACCGGTATTTTGTTTCCTGTACGATACGATACACAAGTACCGGTACTGCATAAAAAACCTAACATTCCTACTCTGAATCGAAAGGCAATTTCAATCAGATAGGCGAATCCCGAACGAAAACTGTATTATTCTTTGGGCGAGTAAGATTTCTTCTCCTTATCTTAGATGGATATAATAGTTCTGAAAATAGACGTTGAGAGAATCGTAGGTGGCAGCATCTCACGGGGAGCATTTACCGATTTGAAACTTTAGTACCTCGTGCAATGTCTATTAGTATTATTAGTCAATGGTGTAGCAGAAAGCACAGAAATATGAACTGTCGTTTGATGGACATTGCCTCATATTTCTTAAAATCGTTTCCTGCTTCGTATTTTGGGTAGTATTGAATAGGCCTCAACAGAGGTCGCCCATATGTGTGTTAGTTGGCTTGCTCATTCAATATGTTATGTGCAATTACCAATTTTAAGTCTACGTTTGTACTTTATTAATGAAATTGAGATAAGCTTAAAAGGAGAAAATGAATAAATAAACCGTTACAGCAATCCTACACCGAAAACGAAACTTTTGAAGAGGAAAAAAATTGAACCAATAATAGCTACCTGGAACGGAATTGGTGGGCTTTATAGGGGATGACAACATACTTTCGGAAATTCTGGCTTAACGATTCATCTTACAGATAAAATTTGATCGAGAAATAAAATGATCCACATTTCTTGTTACTATTTTCACCCTGGCTTCAGAGTTTAGTGAGGAAAAAACGGAATCCTGCTTCTTCCTTTAATCTTTTTTCTTGGACAGAACAAACTATGGAACTCATATTTTTTTAATCATTTGAAGGTCACTTTAATGTTGTGAACCAAAAACCTTAAAATTGCACTTCAAATTCCTATCGAAACCTTAGCTGCTGTAAAAAAACCAATTTCAATTCTTTCATTTTTTACTTATACATTCAGTCCAGTCGAAATAAGTGTCGAACAACAGAATAATTCGTTACAGCAATCTCACATTAGGATATTGCTCAGCATGCTATTCTTTAGAAAAGGAAAAAAATCTACTTCTTTTGTCGACAATGGAATTGTGTGAGTTTTTAGGGATGGTAAAAAATATTTTGTAATTTTTGGCTAACTGAGAAAGTTGCACAAAATAAAAATATCCACAACTTTTGTCTTCACCGTTTTCAAACTTATTCTGAAATTTCCTGAGAACAATGGAGAATCTTTTTCTTTAATCTTTTCTGTTTCAAAAAGAACTTTTAAGAGCTCAAACTTCGCTAGAGATATCTTTCAATATAAGGGAGGAGTAGTATTTTCGATGAACAAAAATGTGCAAAGTCTATATCTGGAAGCTCTGTACGGGATTGTTGATGGTGTACCTTCAAATGCTGCTGGTTTACATGATATTATAATAAATGGTATGTTGAAATTGGTGTTGCCATACGGTGCAACTATACTATACTACTATACTATAATACAGAAAATAAATCGGAAATTATTGCCGACAACTAGCACGTTTCGTCGTGAAAAAGGCACTTTTTTATGAACAAATGGCTTTATCTCGTGAACGAGGAAGGTAATAATTTTTATTTTCTTTAAGTTTGATTTGATGCTATAAGAGCATCATTTTAAAATGATGAAAAATATCAAAAAAATTTGGCGTCGTAAATATCCCGTTTGAAATAAAAACGACTATTTTGAGAAGTTTTTTACAATTTCTTTTGGTAACCGTCAACTCAAATTGAACTAAATTCAAATTGAAGGTATTTTTAGTATGTAAAACCTTTGTTTGGAGAAATTTTCAAGAAGAAAAATAGTTGGAAATCTAAAAGCCAAAAGATGTGATTTCGAAACTTGGAACTGCACCCCCTCATGAAAGCCTCATATTGCACTTATTACCCTCAACAATTTTCCCCTGAAATTTTTTCATCGACGGGACTAAAGCTATACTAGAACACAACATGAAACAACCGAAGTTAGGGATAACTCTGTCTTCGTTGCACTTGGCATATAAAATAAATTTTTAAACTTGCTCACTTCCTCTGAAATAAAATTTAAACGTTAGAGCTAAATCCTGGTTTTTGAGTTGGGTTTGGTGGTTTCACTTCTTTTATTGATATATGAATGTTATTTTATTTTTGATATATTATATTCAACAAGACTTGTTGGTTCAAATGTATAGTTGCAAGTGTTGAAATATATACTTCATTCTTGTTTTTTCCGGTATGTACTTTCAGCGCATTTTTTTTTCTTTGGGATTAATTGTGCATTATGAGGATAAAAAGAAAGCTCAGCTTCAATACCTACATTCTTCACCTTATCTAATTGATCTATTCCATGAATGGAAACTTTTTGTTGGATGTGTTCACTGTGCTAATCAACTCAGTGTCCCTTTTTCTTCCTTCTAGTTTCAAAGATTTGTGTTGAAATGTTTTGTGATATTTGATAGTTTGTTATAATATCAGAATTTTATTGGTACCTACTTTTGTCCATTATCTGGGTCAACAGTTATAATAACCTTTCAAGAAAATTTACTCAGAAAAAAACAAAAAAACAGAGGCAGTCGAAATCGAAGCTAGAGGTCACATCAAATCCACTATTTTAATTGGGATTATTCCTACTTACTCGATTTCGATTCGAATTGTTTGAGTATACTGCTGTGAATTCTACTCCTACATAAGTTTCGATTATCGGGGTGAAGTAGAGGAGGAAATAAGAGGGAAAAGGACTTGACATATGTTTAACGTGACAAGAAATCGTTTTTTTCCTAATCGTGGTGCTATATATAGTGTTGAAAACACTAATTTGAAATTAGAAGTGCATATCAGTGAATTTATCATCTTATAATAACTTGTTTTGGGAACTAATCATCAAGAACATATGTTATAACGCGTGTACCATCTAATTTTAAAGGTGTTAGTGCACTATCGTTCTTTTTATTTTCATTGATATGAATGATAAAACGGATGAAAGAACGATTACTCTGAATGATCTATACCAGGAGATTATAGAGTCTAGAAAAGATTCGAAAAGATCTATTGATGCAAGGGAAAGTAAACTGCTGCTGAAACTTGAATTTTTAAAACGAAAAATACAAGACCTTGAAAAGGAAAACCAAACTCTAAGAAACAAAGTGGAGATTTTGAAAAAACGATCTATTAAAAACAATTTGGCGATTTTTGATTTACAAAAGAGGCTAGTAGCGTTACTGCTGAATCAATTGTTCAAGACATTTGTTGCAAGCGGACTAAATCAGACCTAATCGATGGTTATTCTCTGGGAAAGGGAGACAACAGACCAATAAAAGTAGAATTTGTGTCGCACCTTAAGAAAAGATCAATATTGCAGAATACCAGAATACTAAAGAACACCAAAATCATTATCTCGGATGATCTAACTCTTTCTCAGAGACAAGAGCAGAAAGTTTTGAGGGGTTATTTGAGAGACTTGAGGAAAAACGGAAGCAGAGCCAGCTCATATATTAGAGGAAACAGATTATACGTTGAGGGACAGGCATACTCTGTGAGAGAATTCGAGGAGAATTTTCTGATGGATTCAGTGGATGAGAGAAGAAATAATGAACCATCAACACCAGTAGAGTCCAATACAGAAGATAGACTTCTTTCATCTAAAGGACAAAATAATATTGGGACGGATGTAAAATTGGATTACTCTAAGGGGGCTATAAGAAGAAAACTGGTTCATCCGATTGGTGGTTCGAAAATTAGAACAAGATCCCAGAAGTGAATTTTTTTCTCTCGATCAGTTCTTAGTGGGTAATAATTATGTACAATGGAATCTAAATTTGGTTTGCAGGTCTTCTTGATTTGCTGTAATTGATTTAGTTTCCTTTTCCTCTATTGGTTCTCAACTTGTTGTACTTTGTTTGTTTGTTAAATTGTAAGCATGGATCAATTCATCAGAGACTTTTATCATACTGAAGTCGAAATCAAGTGTTATGATCACACTTCTTCGGTAGTTGTTGACTATATGTGCTGTGGTGAGTCCGGTTTTTCTGTCTTCCAGATGAACATTCGAAGTTTAAATAAAAACTTAGATCAACTTTTAATTTTGCTAGAGAACCTGGAGGATAGAGTACATGGATATACTGCACATTCGTGGGTATGAAATGAATTATAACGCATTTATAACCATTTAAATCAAAATGATGGCGTCGTTATGTATGTAAGGGAGATATTGACTCATAGAGCGGACATAGAAACTATTAACCAATTAAAAATTTTGGAATGCTTGATTGGAGGAGAACAATTGAGTTACAATATTATGGCATATTATAGATCTCATGATTACTCCTTGGGTACTTTTCTCCAGGATATGTCTTCTTACTTTGGCTCGATGTTGTCGAGCCAACCTACAGCTTGTTCTTGGGGGATATTAATGTTGACTTGTCGGACGTACGAAGCCTGGAGAATCTTGAGTATTTGGAGATACTGAATCAGTTTGGTTTTCAATCGTTGATTAATGTACCCACCAGGGAGAATGCTTTGTCGTCAACTATTATCGATCATATGTTTGCGAAGAGTTCGACTGATGCATCGCTCAGGCATGTGATTCCGATTGTACTTAGAACTGATCACTATTCTACTCTAGTTATCTTTCCTTCAACAAAACCTCTGAGGAGAGAAATTGAAAATGATAACTTTGCATTCAAAAATATACTGAATTACGAAAAGTTGAATGGTGTTTTGAGTGGTGTATCGTGGGACTCTTTTTATGCGGCGGCAAATTTGGAGGGGAGATCGAAGATTTTTATGAATACTATAGTGAATAGTGTGGAGGCTGCAACTGATGCGGTAAAGCGGAAAAGGTTGATTAGGCGCCAACCGTGGATTACTACCGGTTTAATTAATTCTATTAAGTATAGAGATCAACTCTATCAAAAATATTTGAAAAATTCTACTGAAAATAATAAATTTCGGGTAATGTGGCAATGTGGAAAGAAAAACTCTTTGCTAAAATAGACTAGCTATCGATAATGTTTATTATCATCTTCCGGTCTGAAAAGAAGTGACAAGATAACTATGGAAACACTACGTATTCTTGAATACCTTCAGCTTGAGGTTGTTCCGTTAAAGTTGGTATTCTACTCGTTAAATGATGAAATAATAGAGACGTATAAGAACTTTCAATTCGGATATATGATTAATACTGGATGTCAAAAGTGACAACTTGGTTACGCACTCTTCAATTTACTTGTTCTATTTGTAAACGATCCAAATTTAATAAATTTGCGTAAATAATACTCAAGTTTTCAATGTCCTTCTTGCTGTTAACGTTTGGTACATGTTGTGTTATTCGAACCATTTCTAAGAATTTCCTTTTTGTTAATTCTTTTTCTTCATCTAATACAATCGTTCCGTTAAAATTCATATTATGCAAAGTGTTCAAAACATGATCAGCTAATTTACATGAATTCTTATTATTTCGAATATCGCTTTTATGTGCTATGATTCTGTCTTTTAATAACCTCATTGTTTGTCCAACATAACATTTATCACAATCATCGCAAGGGATTTTATAAACCACGCCCGATTTCTTCATTAAAGGTGTTTCATCCTTAATTTTGCTGAAAATTCTTCTCAAAGGTCGTACATTCTTAAATCCAATTCGTACATCAGAATACTTAATGATCCCAGATAGCTTACTGGTAAGTCCTTCTATATATGGAAGAGTGATATAATGACGTTCCGAAGTATTCTCAACTGACGTTTCAATAATATTGTTAGAAGTGTTATTAATTAATTTATTAAGAAGAGGAATTGGGTATCCATTCTGCGACAGCATTTTCTTGAGTTTTAACAAATTGTTTTCAATCAGTGTATAATGGCTCAATTTTAAAACTCTGGTTTTTAAATTTTTTATCAAATTTATTTTTTGTCTCATGGGATGATAAGATCTGTAGTGTAAATATCTTCCTGAATCAGTTGGTTTTTTATACCAGTCTGTGATTAATATTTCACCATTTCTTATTACTCTGGTATCTAAGAAGGGTACTCCATTATTGCTTTCATTTTCCACAGTAAACTGAATTCTAGGGTGGTAAGAATTCACAACATTCAAAACGGTATTCTGCTCTCCTTGTGGTAATTTTGGTAAGCAATCATCTAATAAATCATCAATAACATATTGTGATATAATCGGTGATAAGACGGAACCCATTGGACATCCGATGATTTGTTTATAATAAGTGCCAACTTTAACGGAACAACCTCAAGCTGAAGGTATTCAAGAATACGTTATTTTTCCATAGTTATCTTGTCACTTCTTTTCAGACCGGAAGATGATAATAAACATTATCGATAGCTAGTCTATTTTAGCAAAGAGTTTTTCTTTCCACATTGCCACATAACCCGAAATTTATTTCAATAAATTTGATTTTGGCAAAAATATATAAATAATATTAATAGATGGGTTTCTTCGACGACATAACTAGGGACTATGGACGACATACAACAGAACAACTTAAGGACTATATGAAAAACAACATCAAACTGGCTCACCTTTTCAACAGAAGAATTTTTCTTTTAAGATGCCGAAAAAACAACATTCTGCCCAGATTCATTACGGACCAAATCCACAAGCTCAATTATTTACTGGATTTTAAGACAGGACAACAAGGTCAATATATAACTTCTTTTACAAGAAAACTAGGTTCCAAAATTCTAAATATCCAAATTCAACTAACTTGCAAGAATATCAGCAATTTACAAAGACAGCAATTTCAAATTGATTCTCGTCTTAACCAGTTCCTACCACAAAATATATTCAGAGAATACAAAAAACGGATTTTGGTTAAACACAATAGAGAATTTTACAAAATCAGAGTAATTAACACAAATAAGTTTCAAACATTACTATCTAGACAAGTAAACAAAATAGTAACTCCCGATGGTTGGTTCAAAAACCTGACGAATATTAACATTCCTAAGGAAGTTAGCAACATAATCGCTCTTGGACATAACTTTTGTTTACCTCCAACAAAAAAGGACATCAACGTTCCAATTTTGTTAGCAGAACTTGAAAGAGCGCATTTCAAACTTGAGGAACAACAACGGAATATTATACGAGGAAAAACAACCAATATAATAACGAATTTCATCTATAAGAATACAACGTGTACTTCGTCGATAACAAAGTCTTTCAATGTAACTAAAAAATTTTTCAAAGACAATCCAGAGATACTGCTGATGAAAGCTGATAAAGGAAATGTTTCTGTAGTTATGAATAGAACCGAATATAATGCAACAATTGAATGACACAAATTACTATAAAATATTACCACGAGATCCAACGTCAACGATCCAACAAAAATGTAATAAATTTATAACTAACTTCAAAACAAAGAAATATATAAGTATAGAAGAAGCTAAGAAACTAATGATATACAATGCTGTCATCTCAAAATTTTACGGATTACCAAAGATTCACAAGGTACCTCTGAAACTCAGACCTATCATTAGTTCCATCAATTGTCCCACCAGTAAAATATCAGAGTACATTACTAACATACTTACACAATCATATAACAAAGACAATTGTCATTTCATAAAAGATTCCTTCGAATTTGCGAATTTTATAAACGATAAATCGATTCCTGAAAACCATGTTCTCATCAGCCTTGACATAGTTTCTCTTTTTACCAATATAACTGTGGGACTAATAGAAGGAAGCATTAAGAAAAGATGGGACAGTATCAGTTGTTTCTGCCGAATTCCGCAGAAGAATTTCTTAGAGATGATTGAATTCATTTTTGATTCTAATTGTTTTTTATATAACGGCACTTATTATAAACAAATCATCGGATGTCCAATGGGTTCCGTCTTATCACCGATTATATCACAATATGTTATTGATGATTTATTAGATGATTGCTTACCAAAATTACCACAAGGAGAGCAGAATACCGTTTTGAATGTTGTGAATTCTTACCACCCTAGAATTCAGTTTACTGTGGAAAATGAAAGCAATAATGGAGTACCCTTCTTAGATACCAGAGTAATAAGAAATGGTGAAATATTAATCACAGACTGGTATAAAAAACCAACTGATTCAGGAAGATATTTACACTACAGATCTTACCATCCCATGAGACAAAAAATAAATTTGATAAAAAATTTAAAAACCAGAGTTTTGAAATTGAGCCATTATACACTGATTGAAAACAATTTGTTAAAACTCAAGAAAATGCTGTCGCAGAATGGATACCCAATTCCTCTCCTTAATAAATTAATTAATAACACTTCTAACAATATTATTGAAACGTCAGTTGAGAATACTTCGGAACGTCATTATATCACTCTTCCATATATAGAAGGACTTACCAGTAAGCTATCTGGGATCATTAAGAATTCTGATGTACGAATTGGATTTAAGAATGTACGACCTTTGAGAAGAATTTTCAGCAAAATTAAGGATGAAACACCTTTAATGAAGAAATCGGGCGTGGTTTATAAAATCCCTTGCGATGATTGTGATAAATGTTATGTTGGACAAACAATGAGGTTATTAAAAGACAGAATCATAGCACATAAAAGCGATATTCGAAATAATAAGAATTCATGTAAATTAGCTGATCATGTTTTGAACACTTTGCATAATATGAATTTTAACGGAACGATTGTATTAGATGAAGAAAAAGAATTAACAAAAAGGAAATTCTTAGAAATGGTTCGAATAACACAACATGTACCAAACGTTAACAGCAAGAAGGACATTGAAAACTTGAGTATTATTCACGCAAATTTATTTAATTTGCATCGTTTACAAATAGAACAAGTAAATTGAAGAGTGCGTAACCAAGTTGTCACTTTTGACATCCAGTATTAATCATATATCCGAATTGAAAGTTCTTATACGTCTCTATTATTTCATCATTTAACGAGTAGAATACCAACTTTAACGGAACAACCTCAAGCTGAAGGTATTCAAGAATACGTTGTTTTTCCATAGTTATCTTGTCACTTCTTTTCAGACCGGAAGATGATAATAAACATTATCGATAGCTAGTCTATTTTAGCAAAGAGTTTTTCTTTCCACATTGCCACATAACCCGAAATTTATTTCAATAAATTTGATTTTGGCAAAAATATATAAATAATGAAAATAATAAACACATATACATAACTTACCGATCAAAAATTAATAATTTGTTTAAAAAGGTCCAAATATGAATATTTTAAAACTAGATCGGCTAAATCGGTGGGGGGCGGGGGATAGTAAATCAACCTGGGGGATACTCCGCGACTTTACTACAAATACAAGAAAGGTAGCTCAGCCATAAAAAAGATAGTTGTAGAAGGAAATGAAATTACTGATCCTAGGGAAATACTAAACAATGTGAACAAGTATTTCTCAGAAATCGGAAACAACTTGGCTTCAAATATTCCTAAAACGAATCCACTATCTTATACAAATACCAATAGTAACAGAAATACTATTTGGATAGAACTGACAAATCGCGAAGAAGTTGCAAAATATATAAATGAATTAAATGAGAAAAAAGTCTCCGGTTATGATAACATATACCCAAAAACCCTAAAACAAATTCTATCTTGGATCCGGAATTCACTTGTAGATTTATTTAATGCTTCGTTAACCGAAGGGTAAATACCAACGTGCTTTAAGACTGCGGTTATAACCCCTGTCTATAAGGGAGGAGATAAATTTCTAATTGAAAATTATAGACCGATTTCTGTGATATCTACCATTGCTAAAGTTTTCGAAAAAGTCATATTTAAGCAACTAAGTAGCTTTCTTGACAAATTTGGGATTGTATCTTCGCCTCAATTTGGTTTTCGACCTAATAAATCATGCGTAGATGCCGTTAATTGTCTGGTGGAAAAGATATACAGAGCTCTTGATAATAACAAAAAATTCTTTCCATTTTTATGGACCTCCGCAAAGCATTTGATACCGTAAGTCATCAGATCCTCCTGGATAAACTTTATAACATTGGGATTCGTGGTATAGGCTACAATAAATTTGAAAGTTATCTTTCTGATAGAAAGCAAATTTGCAGAAATGGTGACCTATTAGGCGATATAACGAGGGTGACATGTGGGCCCCCCCACGGATCTGTTTTGGGCCCCATATTGTTTCTTGTTTATATAAATGATCTTTTACTTACTCATAACATCTCTGGTGAGCTCCTTTGCAGATGATACCTGCATTTTCTTTGAAGATATTAGCTAGAAGAGTCTGACAGCGAATGCAACAAGAGATATAAAATACATCAAGAACCGGTTAAATTGCAACCTCCTCTTTATTGATATCAACAAAACCAAGTACTTACCTTTTGCGTTTTATGCCAATTATATTTCGACTCTAGACCCAATAGCGGTTGATGGTGAACTAATACATTCAGAAAGGTCGATTAAATATTTGGGGGGTGTGCTTGGACACTCATTTAAGGTGGGACAACTCTTTATACATTACCAAAGATCTATAACATACTACCGGCCCATTTAAGAGAACACCGCAATACCAAAAATGTTGGGGTGGTTGCTAGAAAGTGGCTACTTGAGCAGGATCGGCATGTGGTCCATAAACTTTTTAAGTGGACCTAATAGAGCCTTCTTATCAGATACGAACCCGGATTGATTCATGTATTCATGTCTTTGATTATTTAGGTATTTTGATAAGATCATTTAACTTATGTTGGCATTATTTTGGATAGATACCCATACACAAGTACTTAAATGTACTTTCATGGGTTTAGTTCTAAATTTTCTTTTTTTATATAACTGATGGGGTCATCCACAAAAGTGGTGTACCCTGCCAAAAATATTTTTTTTTTTGAATAAGTATTATTATTATTACTTGGGAATAAACTGATAATCTGTAAATAGATTCGTATCGGCAAAATTTCTCTCAAGATCAATCGGTTGATTGCGATTGTGACGACTTTCTGTTGTGAAAAGTTATCTTATGAAAACATGAAGATTCTAATTTTTATCAGGGTCAATCTAATCGGAGAACACGTGGACTATTGTGGATACGGAGTTTGTCCAATGGCTATCGAACAAGACATGCTGCTGGCAGTTTCAAAAGTCGATAAAAAGACTATAACTTTAGTCAACGTCGAAGAAAAGTATCCTGATCAAGTCTTCGAAATGGAATTCAGGTGATTTATTTGAAACGTTCAAATGTTCTTGTCTAACATTATTTTTCCTCCAGGGGATGCGAAATTCCCGAGTGGCATCACTATTTCCAATGCGGTGTTAGAGGCGCCCAAGAAAAAATTGGCAGTGAAGTTACATTGACTGGTATGAACGTGGCAGCCAGCGGAAATATTCCACCTTCCGCCGGTTTATCTAGCAGCAGCGCCTTAGTGAGCGCGGCGGCGCTTGCAACTTTCTACGCCAACGGGGTAAGTCGATAACGAAATTCGAGATGAGAAAAATTAGGGAAAGATACGGAACGGAATTAAAAAGCTCAATTAGCCCCCGTGTACCGGAATGGGACCGACGCTTAATTTCAACCGTTCAAACAAATGGGAAAAAATTCGCTCCCAAAGTCCGGTGGAATGGGGTTTCATATTGCGAATTTCAATTTCCACGAGACGCACGCTTCATTTAACTGCAATCTCGTATTATCACAAACAAAATTTCCCGGAATCTCGTCGCTAGATAACTCGACCATTAACGGAATTACGTTATTTCAATGTGCGGAACCGAAAAACGGACGATTCAGAACGGTTGAATTTATTTCCGGATAAGAGATTCAACAAGTGGTCAAGGGAAGTAATTTGTTCGGTATGGATTTTTCATTAATTTACGAATGGATTAGTGATTGGTTTGAACTGATCGAATATTTATTTGGCAAATAGGAAGCGTAGGCAAGAAGTTTGTTCAGTAGATTTGTCGATAGTTTCCCTTCCAGTCTATTCGTCCGTTAATTTATTATTAAATAAGTCGGCTCCGAATTCAACAACCACGAATGCCCTCGGAGGATTCGATACCAGTTTCGTTGTGGCTACGTTCCCAAGATGCGAGATATATACAGCGAATAAGAAAAAAGAAGAAAATTTCGTTTCGCTTGAATATCAAATATTTGAAGGGTGCCTGATGTATTTACTATCTGCTAATGTGTTTACGATCCTTCACAAAAAAAAACATTTCTTCTCCGAATCGAATAACGAAGTTTGTTGGAATTTTATCCGTAATAAACTTAGGGTCCTTCCCTGTTTACGCAATCTCCTTCTACTTTTTGGAGGAATTAATGCCTTAGATTAATTTATCGTCAGGATAGCAAATTGTTGTGAACTAGGCTCACTGTCGGTTTTCCTTCCTTGATATTCAAATGTAAAGTCACCCGCAAGAACTTTGAACATTTGTCAGTGCTGGTTCTAGGGGGAGAGTAGAGTTGGGGCATCTTCCGCTCGTGGCAAGAGCTAGAAGTACGCCGGCCTTATTCCTTAATAGGCCGGGTGAATTAGAGTGTTTTCGAAAAGTTGAATATAACACGACGATTTTGGACTCAAAATTTTGTAACAAAATATCTGGCACACATATCAAGTCTTGGCTTCGAGTAAGGTTGGGAACATTTTTTTTCGAGGAAAATTTGAAACAAGCGCTTGTTATCGCTCATCGATGCAAATCATAAGAATAAATTGATTGCCGAGTAAATTTTCTATGAGGATAGGTATGACTTGTACATCTTTAAGATTCTGTCAAAAAAAAATTATTTTTTCAAAATGTAATAATTCAATATGGCCGACCATACTAAAATTCCAAAGTTGAAATTCAAATTTATTTATGTATAAATAGTCACAGTTTATAACATGATGAATTTTAAATTTTAATCTGAAAATTTCGTCGAGTCCTTGTTGGTTAGTAGATGTTCCTCGTATATTGGCGGCGTTTCCTTTTTGTATAGACAAGTACTAACGTTGGAAGAAGAATTGCTTTGCTCTAGAGTCGACATGGAGATCATATCTTTCATGCGCTGTGAACGAAGACCATCAATGCCAGGTGCAACGTAACTGACGAAAGATTTTATCCCTTCTTGACTTCATCCTCTGTTAAAACGTATTGATCAGTAGGCAAAATATCAAGATCATCTGGGAACGACATAAATTTAGAAGGTGGTGGGTGCTTCGATATCAAAGATTGTAAAATTTCTTCATCGTACGGTGACAAATTATCATCAGAGCACAGAAGCCGAATGGCATCTGTTATATCAAAGTCCGCTAGTTTTGATTCCATCCTTTTGTAAAATGATGTTTTGGTTTTTGATGATTTCTGAGACTGGTGTAGTTGGAACTTAGAAATATTTGTTTTCATCTTCTTGGTGAGGCTCCTTTCATCTCCGTTCATGTTGAAACATTCATATGAAAAGAGGAGTAGGTCTTCCCAGGCAACTACAGCTTATTACATTGTCAATTACTGTCGTCAGTTTCTCCGCAGCTAGACGATTGGCATTTTGCTATGTGCCTTACAGTCCTGATAATCCGAGGACAGTTACTTGATTTTGTAGTTAGAGTTTGTTCAGTTTGAGAAGATGGAGTCAAGCTTTTCTCGGCTGAATGGAATTGTTTAATATGTGACGATAGCGTTTTTTGAGTTAAAAGTGTTCTGGGACAATGCGGACATGGGATTCTTACAGTGTTACGTCGTTGACTAGTGCTCTGTTGGATGTATATTGGTTGCAATGCCATTCCTTGTCTTTTCTGGGACGTGTCTGACTATGGCAATTGTATGAAGAGGACGGACTTTTTTGGGTGTTCAGTCAGGAGCTTCTTCTATTCAAGTTCTCGTTTAGATTAAAATTCTTTTTCTAGGTGTTCAGTCGGGAGGTTCTTCTAAATCAAGTCCTCGTTCAGATTGAAATCCTCTGGAAGTTGACAATAACTGTGAAAATCCATCACTTAATAATTTTTTTTTCAAGAGCAAACAATAGGTTAACACGTGGATAACACTCACTGTGGCTTCTCGCCGCCACACGAGACCAGAACGTTGAATCAAATAAAATTATGAGCCTTATCAACAGAAATATCACGCCAAAATTTGATCTGTCAGTACCAGGTTCTTATACCTTGGATTTTTTAATTATATTATTTCTTTTTCCAAAATTGCAGTCAACAATAGAAGAATATTTGGACGTTTCATATCATCGTATAACGATCGAAACGTCATTTGTGTATTTGTTTAATCAAAGAATTTTTTCAATACAACTTTTGAGTATGGTTTTGACAATTTGATGATGTTAATAATGTTGTTTAGATACAGATCACAGCTTACTGTTTAACAATAACTTCAAATTATTCCATTATAAATTACACTTAAATTTTCAATATCTGTTCTAAAATTGACAGAGTTTATTTCTTTTTTGATATGTACCATCTCTTTTTTGATTAATAATTTCTGATAGTTTGATTCTTTATCAATGATTGTCGCATCATTGAAATCAAAATTGTGGTTTAAGTCATGTGAATGTTTACTGAGAGCTGTACATTCATTATTTAATCGTAAAGAGTATTTATTTATGGTTGTAAATTCTTTTATTATATGTTTATCCTCTTGGGAACGCAGCAAATACAGAAGAATACGCGGTTTTCCTATTTACTCGAGCTTTCATGGACATTTATTACGACTTATCGCTTTTCCACATCATCGGGAGAAAGAAAGTGAACTTCAAATATAAGATGGTAATTTTGAAAATACAAATTTTGTTATGCTGGCTGCAAAATCAATGACTGTCAAATCAATCAGTGTCAATCAATCAGATTTAACAACGCATTTTGCAGCCAGCATAACAAAATTTGTATTTTCAAAATTAATATCTTATATTTAAAACTAATTTTCTTTCTCTCGATGATGTGGAAAAGCGATAAGTCGTAATAAATATCCACGAAAGCTCGATTAAATAGAAAAAACGAGTATTCTTTGTTAGATATCGGAACGGTAGCGCGTAAACAAAAAATAGCCAAAGAAAAGTGTATTGATACAAAGGGCGCTTGACAACAACTATTTTTAGTAGCACCCGTCAGCTTAACTAGGAAGAGGCCAGGAGCGCTTGCGCACTGTAACGGCATCTTCAACATTCTTCTGTATTTGCTGCGTTCCCGAGAGGATAAACATGTTATATAAGAATTATACAGCAAAGATAACCTCAAATTCAATTTTTTTATGTAAATATTGTTTTGTTTGTCCAATATATTGTCCTGGACAATTTATACAAGAAATTTTGTATACTACATTCATTTGTTTATTTTCATCTGTTGGGTCTTTTGATTTAGTGAAAAATCTATTCAGAGTGTTGTATGGTTTATTCGTTAGAATAAGGTTACATTTACGTAAAATTCTACCTATTTTTTTGGATCATGTTGCCCTAGATATACTAAATTTAAAATGGCACGAAATAGAAGAACATACTACACTTACCAAAGGTCAATTTTTAAATGGTACAAAACTTTGTTTGAGTTGTACTTATTTTATATTTGACAAAATTTGCTACAGACAAATACATGGAATAGCGATGGGATCTTTTTTATCATCTCCCATTGCAAATATAGTTATGGAATATGTTGAAGAAAATATTCTATCTACCATTCCATATAACATACCAATATACAAACGTTTTGTAGATGATATAATACTTTCAATAGCAATCAATGGAGAAAAAATATATTACAATCATTTAATAATTATCACAATACAATCAAATTCGCAATAGAAAACTCTCGATTATAATAATGATGAAAACAAAATAAATACAACATGATTTACCAAAAACATTAATTCTGGAAGATATATCGATTTCCATTCAATTGTACCAAAAATTTTTAAGAAGAATGTTATTGTTGGTTTCATAGATAGAGCAGTGGAATTAACTGAACCAACAAAACGCAAAGAACAAATTAATAAAGTAAAAAATATTTCATTAGAATACAGTTATCCCATTTCTTTAATGAATAGCGTTTAAAGAAAAAAGAATAAACAAAATATATAATAATAATAATGATAATGAATTAGATTCTTCTAATAAAAAGTATATTAGTATACCGTACATTCCAACATTATCCAAAAAGTTGGTAACATTTTGCGTCAATATAATCTTATTCTAACAAATAAACCATACAACACTCTAAATAGAATTTTCACCAAATCAAAAGGCTCTACAGATGAAAATAAACAAACGAATGTAATATACAAAATTTCTTGTATAAATTGTCCAGGACAGTATATTGGACAAACAAAACAATATTTACATAAAAAAATTTACATCCATAAATATTTTCCACGATAAAATAATGAATGTACAGCTCTTAATAAACATTAGCATGACTTAAACCACAATTTTGATTTCAATAATGTAACAATCCTTGATACAGAATCAAACTATCAGAAACGATTAAACAAAGAGATGATACATATCAAAAACGAAATAAACTCTGCCAATTTTAGAACAGATATTGAAAATTTAGGTATAATTTATAATGGAATGTTTTAAAGTTATTGTTAAACAGTAAGCTATGAACTGAATCTAAGCAACATTATTAACATCATCAAATTGTCAAACCACAATCAAAAGTTGTATTGAAAAAAGTTTATGATCGTATAACGATCGAAACGTCGTATAAAACGTCCAAATGTTCTTTTATTGTTGACTGCAATGTTGGAAAAAGAAATAATAAAAGTTCATAATCAGTCAAAATGCCGATAGCTTTCTTTTGTAAATATCGAATTTGAATGAAATTGATCGGATGTATCAAGTTTTACACTTTCATTACTGCGAAATTTAAAATTTCTTTATTGATAAATAAGTCTTTTATTAACAAAAAACCTTTATGCGCAGTTTATATCCCAGCGAATTGAACGGATAGGAAACTGCAACAATTCACACTTAATTACAACTAGAACAATATGGATAACGAAAAAAATAAATTGACGTTACGCCAAAAATAACCGAGAAAATTTTTTTTGTGGTTTTACCCATTCCACGCGTCCCAATTGATAATTTTCATCAATCTCAATTCGAAAGAGAGTACAATATTTATTTTACAAAAATATATCTTGTGTATTCTATTTTGAACTATCATTACCTTTCATAAGGTTGATTGATTCGTCCATAGACATAGGAAATACAGACCGCGGGTCTAACGATGCATCATGTCCCCTGCTTAGAAAGAGGAATAAGACCGAGTGGATCGTCCTTCCTTCTTTAATCGGCGAAGCTACGTGCCCCTACCGACTCCCCACCCAAACACAAATTAATGCATTGAAAGTATAGTCAAAGAATATATACATACTGAACAAGAAGCGTCACTCCCACGCAAAATTCGTATAGGATTTTTAGTGTGCAGGTTACCTCAATATAACGGATTGACATAAACAGCTGATTTCGCACCAATAAGAAATAAGATTTCACTTTGGCGCTCAAACACCTTTAAAACTTGCCAGGACCGGATTTAAGGGGACGACGGAAATATGTTCCAAAGTTACGTGAGATGAATGGTTTTTCTTCGTTCAAAACTTATTGTGTTAATCAAATATCAAAACTTTATGTCTGATTTGTTTCCATCCTATTTGACTTAACGATAATCAGTTCGAATAAATTCCTGAGTCCGTGCGTTTAGCGTTTTGTTAGTGCGCAGGCTACCTAAACTCGCTCAAGGTCACAAAAATCTGTTAGTACGATTTTGTTCCTAAATTACCGAGAGTGACGCTTCTTGTTCAGTATGTATATATTCTTTGGTTTATGGAAATTCGTGGATTATTCTTCATTTATAACTCATAAAAGTTGTAAAACGATTTTTATTCGTTTAGATATACAACAACGTTTCGCCACACTTGTGTTGGGCTTCTTCAGGTGAAACGATTGAATGGTTGTAATCGAAATTTGGTTACGGTTTCGGCGTTCGCGACGTGATTAATGATTAACGGTGTTGATTTTACAAACTGGTTTGAAGATATCACACTGCACAAACAATTTCAAACTTCAATTATACTGACCCACACATTCCTTGTCTGTCCTTACATTTATATTTTCATTTGAGTTGATATTTTATTGCGTTTTTTTTTTTTTTCCTTTTTCCCATATTTAATAATCCATTTAACTTATTATGTGTGAGTATATGATCGATAAATTCTCAATATCTGTCCTGTCGTTTAAGCAATTCGGATTCTTTTTTATATTTATCATTTCAAGTATTGTTCTTTTATACTGATTTTTTTCAACTTTTAGAATTTTTGTGTTGTCATAATCGAATTTATGTCCTGTATTTATCTTATGTTTGTTTAGCGCTGTTGTTGCTGTTTTTGTGTATTTATGTCCTTCTATCCTTTTTTTAATATATTGCTGTGTTTGTCCTATGTATACACTATTACACTCGCTACATGGTATCTCATAAACTGAATGTGTTATTTTTGATTTAGGTGGTTTACTTTTCAGTTTGGTGAAAAATTTGTTTATGTGATTGATGCTTTTATATGCTGTGTTGATATTGTATTTTTTTAAAATATGATGGATATTTTCTGAAATTCCCGGTATGTATGGAACAGAAATGAACACCCTGTTTTCTGTAGTTATTGATCTTGGTTGTGTGTCTCCTGAGTTGTAAATTGAGTGAGTTATTTTACCTATAATGTCATATATTAGTTGGATTGGGTACATATTATTGATAAGTAGTTTCTTTGCCTTCACTATCGTTTGTTTTCTATATTGTGGACTTGTTAATTTTATTGCTCTGTTTATGACGGCTCTAACAACATTTACTTTGTGTGTTCTTGGATGAGTTGAGTTGAAATGTAAATATCGCCCTGACGCTGTTGGTTTGGTATACCACATAGTTTCAATCTTTTTGGTTTCTATATTTTTGATTAGGGTCATATCCAGGAAATTAAGTTTATTTTCTTTTTCTACTTCTTTGGTAAATCTAAGTTTTTTATGATATGAGTTAAATTTTTCTAGTAGTATATTTTGTTTTTCTTTTTGTACAATAACGATGCAATCGTCCACATATCTACCGTAGAATTTTATTGGAAATCCTAAGTTTTCTATGATTGTTTCTTCTAAGTTTTCCATCGTTAATTGTGCTATGACACTCGAAATGGGAGACCCCATGGCAAGTCCATCGATTTGTTTGTAGTATTTGTCTTTATATTTATATCCGATAAACTTAGCAAAAAATATCATAAAGAAAAAATGGAATGAGATAAAAGAAATCACAAACATCCCCAAACAAGAATTCATCAAAGCTTTAGAACAAACACTGAATACGAACTATTTCCAATATAAAGACAAATACTACAAACAAATCGATGGACTTGCCATGGGGTTTCCCATTTCGAGTGTCATAGCACAATTAACGATGGAAAACTTAGAAGAAACAATCATAGAAAACTTAGGATTTCCAATAAAATTCTACGGTAGATATGTGGACGATTGCATCGTTATTGTACAAAAAGAAAAACAAAATATACTACTAGAAAAATTTAACTCATATCATAAAAAACTTAGATTTACCAAAGAAGTAGAAAAAGAAAATAAACTTAATTTCCTGGATATGACCCTAATCAAGAATATAGAAACCAAAAAGATTGAAACTATGTGGTATACCAAACCAACAGCTTCAGGGCGATATTTACATTTCAACTCAACTCATCCAAGAACACACAAAGTAAATGTTGTTAGAGCCGTCATACACAGAGCAATAAAATTAACAAGTCCACAATATAGAAAACAAACGATAGTGAAGGCAAAGAAACTACTTATCAATAATATGTACCCAATCCAACTAATATATGACATTATAGGTAAAATAACTCACTCAATTTACAACTCAGGAGACACACAACCAAGATCAATAACTACAGAAAACAGGGTGTTCATTTCTGTTCCATACATACCGGGAATTTCAGAAAATATCCATCATATTTCAAAAAAATACAATATCAACACAGCATATAAAAGCATCAATCACATAAACAAATTTTTCACCAAACTGAAAAGTAAACCACCTAAATCAAAAATAACACAATCAGTTTATGAGATACCATGTAGCGAGTGTAATAGTGTATACATAGGACAAACACAGCAATATATTAAAAAAAGGATAGAAGGACATAAATACACAAAAACAGCAACAACAGCGCTAAACAAACATAAGATAAATACAGGACATAAATTCGATTATGACAACACAAAAATTCTAAAAGTTGAAAAAAATCAGTATAAAAGAACAATACTTGAAATGATAAATATAAAAAAGAATCCGAATTGCTTAAACGACAGGACAGATATTGAAAATTTATCGATCATATACTCACACATAATAAGTTAAATGGATTATCAAATATGGGAAAAAGGGAAAAAAAAAAAAAAAGAGGAAGGTGGCGGAGAATAATAATAATAAATAGGTAAATACACTGAATGGAATGACATAATACTTTACATGCATACATGGTAGTTTATACATGGGTAATATGGAGAGGGAAGGGAAAAAAAAAAACGCAATAAAATATCAACTCAAATGAAAATATAAATGTAAGGACAGACAAGGAATGTGTGGGTCAGTATAATTGAAGTTTGAAATTGTTTGTGCAGTGTGATATCTTCAAACCAGTTTGTAAAATCAACACCGTTAATCATTAATCACGTCGCGAACGCCGAAACCGTAAACAAATTTCGATTACAACCATTCAATCGTTTCACCTGAAGAAGCCCAACACAAGTGTGGCGAAACGTTGTTGTATATCTAAACGAATAAAAATCGTTTTACAACTTTTATGAGTTATAAATGAAGAATAATCCACGAATTTCCATAAACCAATACTGTTATAATTCTTCACGAAATCAAGCAAGTACAAAATATATTCTTTGGTATAGTGTTCAAATTTCTCCATATGCTTGATTATTCGGGTGGGGCGTAGCACCGCCGATTAGAGAGAGAACGACGATCCACTCGGTCTTATTCCTCTTTCTAACTAGGGGACACGATGTATCGTTAGATCCGCGGTCTGTATTTCCAATGTCTATGGATTCGTGGATTCGTTCGTCATTTTCGAAATCGGTGCGCGGTTGAGATAAGTTGACAGACTCGCATAACATCGATAAGCGACGGTTCGACTCTTGCACGACGTTGCCGCGCTGGCAGTTTAATCAGAATCCGCTGCGGAGGTAATAATAAGTTTTGATCGATTCGTCCATATCTGAGAGCGATAGTGCGACAACATCGCGAAATAGACAAACTGTGGGGCATACGCTTTTACACGAGCCTGTCAACTTATGTCCACCGCGCACCGATTTCGAAAAAGACGGGCAGATCAATCAACGTTATAACAGGAAGTAATATCAAAATAGAACACACCAAAGATATTCGTGCGAGACAAATACCGTACTCAATTTCAAATTGGGATTGAGGTAAAAATATCAATTGGAACGCATGGAATCGGTAGAAGCGCAAAAAAATCTTCTCGGTTATTTTTGGGCGTAGTCCCAATTTATTTATTTTTTCGTCTATATTCTTCCAATTTTAATTGAATCTAAATTGATTCAGTTTCCTATCCGCTGAATTGGCTGAGATACAAACTGCGCATAAAGGTTCTTTGTCGATAAAAAACTTATTTATCAATAAAAAATGTTTAAATTTCGTAAAAATAAAGAAAGCATAAAACTTTTATACATCCCATTAGTTTCATTCAAATTCGATAGTTACAAAAACCAAGATACGTTTTTTGAATTCCAACTTTGGAATTTCACAATGAACGGCCATATAGGATTTTCAGATCCAATTTTTGCACACATATTGAGAACCATAGAAAGTATTCTGTGCCGGAATTACAATTGATTCGGATAGAAATTACCTGAATTATTCCATTTTGAAAAAAAAATTTTTTTTCACTTTATTAGGAATTTTCGCAATTCACAAAATCTTGAAGAAAGTCATACTATCCTTCTGGAAAATTAACTCAGCAATCAATTTGGTCCCATGGTTCGTATCGATGGGAGGCTTAGTTTCTTAGATATTCACGAAAATCCATAAAAACGCCTATTTCAAATATTGTTTCCAAAAAAAAATGTTCCCGACCTTGCTCGCAGCCCAGACTTGATGTGTGTGATAGATATATTCTTACTGAATTTTGAAGCCAAAACTGTTCCTTTTAACTTCCAGAAAACGCTCTAATTGACTCGACCTAAATTGATTTCTCTTGAACATGCTCCGAACAGGTGTTGGCTCCTGCACCATTTCATACAAGAATGCAATACCCAAATGAAAACGGGTTCAAACATGCTGCAATACGTTATAATCAGAAGATTAAGATCAACGTAATGAATAGAGA
The DNA here is from genome assembly GCA_020654155.1 of Novius pumilus. Classification (NCBI taxonomy): domain Eukaryota; kingdom Metazoa; phylum Arthropoda; class Insecta; order Coleoptera; family Coccinellidae; genus Novius; species Novius pumilus. Next base: position 681,919 of record JAIFOV010000010.1, on the reverse strand, counting down.
TAGTACAACTCTTTTATTTGACAATTGCATTTTCTTTCGCATTTCGTACTTCCTCTAAAATTATACTATTTCCGATATGTATTATGAATACGAATATTACGAATCATGTCACTCCCATGTGGAGGGTATTTTGTTTCCAAACCCATCCTTGACGCGAATGCCTAAAAATTTGAGGAGCATCAATGAGTAATGAACCATAAAAGTCGCGTTTAATTGAATCGACAACGCGGAAGTATAGGAAGTTTGTACGAAGAATCCGGAATAAAATCGCCATTGACCGTCGATTTTCCTCGCTATTCATCTAGTGAAAAGCTATCGTTTTCCAGCGAGTGCCAATTAAGGGAGAAATTGCGGATTTATGTGCCAGCGCGGAAAGGTACATCGGAACACAAGGCGGAGGGATGGATCAGGCAATCGCTTTTCTAGCTACAGAGGGTAAGTTTGAATTTCGAATCTGTCACACGCGAAATCAAGTCGGTGTTATTGAATTATCGAACTTTGCTTTTGATTTATATCCACCGTTTAAGTTCGCATTCAAGTCGTCAATCACGTAAGCGAAAATAGGTCGCGCGTTAAAATACGTCTCACCGTCCCTAGAGTGCGACTTTAATGAATGAAACTTTCTACATAGGGATGCGAGCTCGTTCGTTTTCAACATGAATAATGGAATGGTTGTAACTTGTAACAAGCTCACGGCTTTTATCCTTAGGAAATATCGAGAAGAACGTCGCTTGGTATGACAACCTGAATACATATACCGTATAAAACTAATTAACGCTGAAGTATCTGGTAAACACAACGTGAGTACACCTTCTCTATACGACACCGTAATGAAAGAGATGCGACAACATACGACACACTAAATTGAATCCGCCGGAATCAATTTCTTTTCGTCGAAAGATGACAAAGCGATATCTTATCCTATCAATACGTGACCTGAAAGTTTTGAATCAAGTCCTCCACAAAAAATTTATCACTTACCGTTATTTCATCAGAAATTTTCACTTGTTCACTTTTTTATGAAAGAAAAATAGAATGAAACTTGATTCGGTGTGGAAAAAGCTATTATAAAAGAAATTTGTGAATATTTCAGTCTCCTGCATTATTCATAATGAAATTAAATTGCTTAAAACCAACAAAACATCTTATGATACTCAAATTTTTTAGTATCAAAATAAGCACTCTTACGACGAAGAAATGATGTTTCGTTGAAAGTATTTCTTATTAGAGAGCCTACTCAAGTGTGTCTTTTTGAACTTAGTTTCTAAAACCAACTAATTAAATATATTTTCGTGTCACACTTTCCTTTATTCATTCGGCTCGAAGAATACATTAGTCTCTAAAATAAGGGCACGAAAAATTCCTAAAAATTTTGCAGTTCTTCTCTCACATCTGGAGAATGAATTTTCCGATCGCGAACGAATTAGGAATCAAACGTGGAGGCCATTGAAGTTTTCCGAAAATTTCATCGTTCTACTTGCCGCCCTTCAACCTGTAACATGAACGGAAAATCATTGACGAAAAACACACACACACACACACAACCTCGGTTGCATAACGACAGCAAAATATAAGCCTTCATGCCTTTTTCACTTCATTCACTGGGCAAGCGTATATAATATAATAATATTCGTGTGGATCATGAACCTCCGGTAATTTATTTCTTATTATTATTATTCGTGTTCTTTTTTCTGTATTGACAGAATTTATTTCATCTATCAGAGATGTTTTGCTGAAAGTATTTCTTACAGAGCCTAATCAACTGTTCCTTTTTGAACTTAATTCCTAAAATATACTTATTTCGGGAATCTATCTATATTATTAACGTATCCATTTTTTTCTTATTTTAGAATTTCTGTGTAAGTTTGTTCTTCTTTTTAATACTAATTTGAAGTTTGAAAGTTGACTTTAATCTCAGAATCGTGAATATTTTCTAACGGCTGTACTAAAAAATTTCTGGTTGCAGTTGGCTGTCAATAGCATTTATCAAAAAACATATGTCCGGTATAGCTTCGCAAAAATTACTATGATAGTTGTCAACAACGATAGTCAATGACGACAATGGAACAGCTGTATACTTTCCAAGTTTTTTCTTTTTTCTATGTTTTCACAAATCAAAATTAGGTTTGTCATAACTAATAACCATTTTCGCTTTAGTTTAATTCCGTCAGTATGTTTTTTCATTCGATTTGATGTGATTTAGACTTTTCTTTCTGTTTTTCCAAAAGAATATCGCGATGTTCTTCACTATTCAACAAGAAAAATTTATGGTGGAAACATATTTGAGAAATGGCACAAAAGTCAATGGCGCGTTTCCGGAGAATTGAATGGAACACGAGGACTTTGGGCTCAAAATTTAGTAAAAAATAAATCCATCACACACATCAAGTCTTTGCTTCGAGCGAGGTCGGGAAAATTTTTTTTTTTGGAAGAAAATTTGAAACTTTTATAGATTTTCATGAATATCTAAGAAGATGAGTCTCCTATCGATACGAGTCGAACGACCAAATTTATTTCTGAGTAAATTTTCTATAAGGATAGTAAGACTTTTTTGTGTCTTCAAGATTTTGTGAATTGCAAAAATTCCGCATAAAGTCAAAGAAAATTTTTTCTTCGAATAATTTCGATCGGAATCAATTACAACTCCGAAACAGAATAGTTTTTATAGTTCTCAATATGTGTGCAAAAATTGTATCCGAAAATTCAATATGGCCATAGTAAAATTCCAAAGATGAAATTTAAAAACCGTACTTTGGTTTCTCTGATTATTGGATTTAAATGAGATTGATGATGAATTTTTATTTATAAGTTTTTTATTAACAAAAAACGTTTATGCGCACTTTGTATCTCAGCCAGTGGATAGAAAATTGAAACAATTTACATTCAATTACAATTGGAACAATATAGATAATAAAAAACTAGAGATGTGTCAAAGGACACCTTGATGGAACGAAGTTCTTTTCTATTAACTAGTGAAGGAATTGGAATAAAATTTTATTTTTTTCAAGTTATAATGATTTATTTTTTATTATTAACAAATATTATGTAATATTTGGCTTGTGGTAACTGAAGTAGTAAAAATATGTTTGGGATTCTATTTTATTTAAATATCTTGGAAAAACTGCATCGATGGTAGTATTATATTTTTTTGTTAATTCTGATGGATTATTGTTTATTCTTAAATCAAATTATTCCTCTAGAAACTGTAGCAATGGTTTTGATTTTTCATTACTGAAGTTGATGTTAAGATCACCAGCCAAAATGAGAGGACGTTATATCTGCTAAGCGTTTGAGATACATCTATACATCTGTCTATTCTTTCGTACACGTCATAAATGCGCGGGACTTAGTAAATACAACAGCGTATAGGTTAGAACAGGCACGGTTTGCTAAATACATACGGTTTGATGTTGTAATAATAAAATATAGTTTTCTTTGAAATTTATCAAAGTTATGATCCGTACATTTGCTAAACACAAAATAATGGAGAAATTATAAAGCGTATGACTTGGTTAGCACAATAGTGAAGAGAGGTTATAATAAGTACTTGTTAAAAATACATAAGCATTTATTATTGTCTGCATAAAATCCTGCAGCAATATTCTATAGGTTTTTTATTACAAAAAAACGTTTATGCGCAGTTTGTATCTCAGCCAGCGGGTAGAAAACTGAAACATATTCATTGGTACTACCATACAGATTCTGCACATGTCACTTGATACATAGCAGGCGTATTTTTAAAGTGAGTACACTCTTTGGAATACCGCCGCTGCAGCGCTACGGTCGGCGTTCCGCGCATGTGCGTTTAGTAGTTTTGGTCACACTCAGACACAAGTACAGCCATTTTAGCTGACGCGTACGATTGTCTTTGATCGTTCCAAGTCCCGCCGACTGTGAAGTTCGATCTCTAATTCGTTTTCTTAGTGCCAAAGGCCTAAAAGCAGTCGATAATGGTTAGAAAGTGGGTTAGGGCGTTTACAGATGGACGCTCTAATGTTCATGACGAGGAACGCAGTAGTAGAAAAGTTGATGCACACATGCAAAAGAACAGACGTTTCGCGACCTCAAGACCACAACGAAGTCAAAACTGCTGTGCTGGATTCTTTGTCAAGTCAGGTGGCAGAGTTCTATGACATCAGAATTCAAAATCCAGTTGGACGATATGATAAGTGTCTTAATATTGATGACAATTATGTAGAAAAATAGTTCAAATAAACACGCCTCGTATGTAAAAAGTAAACAATCACCATTACAGTATCATAAACGTATCATATTATACCTCAAGTTAAACGTACATTGATTGCAAAACATAAAACTAGCAACAAACATTAATAAAGAAACATCTACCAACTTACAGCAAAATATTCTTCCACGTTGTAGAGGGGATTTTCTATCAACACACCGTTCGATCTTCTGCTTGAAATCCCGATGCACGAGCTGCTTGACATCAACAGGTTAGATAGAAAAAAAATAGAAGATTCACTTTGAAATATTCTGAAAGACGTTGAAAATCCAATAAAATGTAACAGAGTTCATTACTTCAATTGCGGAACAATGAAAACTAAAAAATATTAAAATCGAAGAATAATGTATGGAAAAAATAGGAAGACTGAAATTTTCAAAACAAGAATCGTTTTACCAACGACAAAATATACGGAACTCGAATATTTTCCAAAAAAAAAGTCCAATAATTCTTCAAAGAATATTTATTTTACCTGTGTTTCAACTGCTCTCTCGCATTATCTTCGAGATATTTGATTTCAAAGTATTTCGATATCTGAAATTTTTATTCCATTACTTCAAGATCTTCAGAAAGTCCCTAATTGTTCCTGAAAAGTTTTATTGACATGTACTAGGACGTCACATAGAATGGATCAGAATAATTCGATTTCACAGTTCCTACAGCTTCAATATTCAAATGTTCTTGGCTGTTTTCCACTCAAGAACAGTATTACTGCGACACTATTTGTCGCATTCTATTTCTAGTTATCTTTGTGTTATTCGTGTTTGAGCATTTTTTCTTACCAAAGTTAGTCCATTTTACGAAATAAGTGTTATAATTTTCTGTGAATGAGTACAAGAATATCTCAAGTTTTTGAGTATGACCAAGTTTAATTTTTTTTTAATGATTGGGCATTTTTCATTTTAGACAACGAAGAACCAGAGCCGGATCTAGGGGGAGATGCGGGGTCATTTGCCTTGGGCGCTAAGATATAGGGGGCGACAATGAGCCATTTGTTTAAGTTGACAAAATATCACTCTGAAATGAAAATAAATTTTTTAACGATTCTTTCTTCACTTTACTAATCGAAGATGATTGACGACAATTCATTCCGTTGAATAATATTCCTTTGAATTTTTTTCTATGCTTTGGTCATATGTTTTTATTCAACACAGCCTCACGTCGGTACGTCCTCATAGCGTTTGACTTCATTTCCATAAAGCGAATGTATATGGTTTACAGGAACAATGGTTCTTATTTTCTAGGAATGTTCACTATTATAATTCTGGCACATTTTGAGATACTCTTGAATCTGAGAAAAGCAACCCCTTACCAGAGAGAGCTTTAACCCCATGAATTTGAAAAGGGAATAGAAATCGAGTGACAGATCATTTTGAAGATCTCAGAATTTTCTTGTCAATGATGTGAATTTTTATTTTCTTAAATGGAATATGTTGGAATAAAACGAATTTTCTTCATGATGTTCTTATTTCGAAATCGAGCAATGAAATTCAAAGCCATTCAAATCAAATCTTCGAATTGCTCTCCATTCACTTCCATACGATAAAACAAACGCGATTCAAACATTCTGTAAACATCTCAAAAGATTTCTGGTGTTAACTAATAATACTTTTCGATATTTCTCTGCTGCAAGTCGTCTAAGTTATTTGGCACAGAAACGCTTCAGATTTCAAGTATCCCCATAGAAAAAAATCAAAAGGTGTCAAATTCGGTGACCGTGCAGGCTATTCTATTGGACCTCTGTGGCAATCCAATGCTCCGAAAAAGGTTCGTTTATGAAGAATCGAACTGGTGCTGAATAATGATCAAGTGCTCCATCTTGTTGTTCTTCTTCAATCAGATTTTCATCATTTTGGATTATTTCCAAGAATTTTGGGTAGATTGAGCTTTGAAGCAATTCCAGATAAACTTTACTATTCAGGATTTGCGGAAGAGAAAATACACCGATAATATGATCTCCAAGAATTCCAGCCCAAACATAGAGTTTTTCTGGACGTTGCGAATGTCCTTCCCTCATCAAATAGGGATTAACATCACTCCAGTACTGAAAGTTGTGACGGTTCACATGACCATTGAACGAGAATGTAAACTCATTCGAAAAATAAATGCTGTTGGGGAGTTGTGGGTTGAGATTCAGACGATCTGTCATTTGTTCACAGAAATGAAGACTTCTATCTGGATCATCTTCGTTCAATTCCTGTACACAATACACTTTGTAAAGATGAAACTTGAATTTGTGGAGAATCCTTGAAACTGATGATTGGTTCACTCCAGAAGCTGCACACATTTTTCTCAGGGGCTGAGTGATTGGCATTAAAGCTACTTGTCCCAGAACAGCAATTTCAGTAGCTTCATTGTTGACTACCCTTTCTGGCTGTTGCTTTTTACTCTGAAGTGAACCAGTTTCTCTAAACTTTTCCACAAGCAACAGAATGTCCCGGATTATTTTTGATAATTTCTTGCATTTTTCTCATTCGAGTAATACAACTCGATTAGGTTTACTGCTTCTTGAATTGAATAAACCATTTTCACTTACTTAAGCAGTATTGCAGAAGATGAAATTTGATACTCACTTGGCAAGTTTTTCTTAATAAATGCAGATGAAGATCAACAATCAGCATATGGTTCACAAGTGTTTCCAGCAAAAGAGAAAAGTACGCAGAATGTTTGAATCGCCTTCGTTTCATTGTATGGAAGTGAATGGAGCATAATTCCAACATTTCATTTGGATGGCTTTGAATTTTTTTACCCGATTTCAAAATGAGTACACCATGAAGAAAATTCGTTTTGTTCAAACAATTTTGATTTCAAGAAAGCAAAACATACATTATTCAAAATCATGGCGTTGAGGCGCCCCCTCGTTAGGGGTTGCTTTTCTCAGACTCAGGTGTATCTCAAAATGTGTCTCCTTCCAAACATTATTGAACGTATTTGATTGAATTCCGCTGATAGTGATAGAATGAGAAATATCAAGGGTGGCTCCTCTTCATTGAAGCACCCTGTATAATTAACCACCCTGAATGAACCCGACTTTTTCTCTAAAGGGGGTGGGGCGGCACATGATTACTTTGCCCCTGCTAAAAATTGTAGATCCAGCCCTGCAATCTCTAACAGAAACCATAATATCTCAAAACCTGTATCAACACAGTTCTCAGCCTAATATTTTATGGTGTTGACGCTTCTGAAAATAAACGCAATTCAGAGATTTGTAATTTCTACAAGCAGTCTCCCGATAATAATGCTGTAGAAATATTATGAAGGAAATCAAACTACGATTCAACGGATACGGCACGAAGTATTTGCGGAAAACAATATTGCACATGAATTGATCTCATTCCAATCTGTGGTTGATAACGTTCGTCATTCCGGTTCAGTTTCATTTTCATCCTTCTTCGTATTTCAACTCGGTTTGGGATCATGTTGCTTGCGTAATCGAATGTTTGATTTGCATTACAAATTAAGCATTATCTGTAGCACGCACCGACCACCGTTGACGGGAAAGCATGTCGAATTATCTCAACTTCACTTAAGATCCAGCTACTCGTCCTCCTCATCCCCGTCTCTTGGAAAATAACTATCCCAGAAAAATTGCATTGCACAAAAAACCGATAGAAAGCGTCAGTGTAGACGTTCGCATCAATATTTCGAACCATACTTCGGACCAGAAAAGGAATTTCGCCTCCGAGTCCGAGGCGAATTCGAACATTCACATCTTATTTGCGTATTTTCCATTCGATTACTCTGACCCTTGACAGTGGTGACCCCCGGGAAATTGGAAGTGAAGAGGGGAAAACGCCCGACAGGCAGGAAAATAAAGGGTTATTACGGCGCACACTTTTCGCCTAAAACGACAGTCATTCCGACAGAATTTTTTCCGCCGCTCGCCGTTGTAAACAGCGTCGAATTTAATTTGCGTCGCTAAACGTTGAAGTCCGATAACGATGACTCGGATATCGCGTTTCCCCGCTTAGTTTCGTCTGAAGAATATTCCGGTGCTAGATACATCTTTTTTTCGACGTTCTCCTCGTGGAAATATGCCTAAATGTTATTTATGGCCTAAAAGTTTCGGTGGGAACGTTCGGATATCAGCAAGATGTAAATTCTTGACGAATTTTTTACGCCCTCCCCATCGGTATAGTAGTAATCTCTTCCAGTCGAAATAAAATGTGTTTCTCTAATGCTCCAGATTTTTTATATAGGAGAAAAATGTAATCTCTGATTACAAAAATAAAATGAATTAGTTTTCAATTTCGGGACGAGTGGGATTTATGAAATCCCTAGGACTGAATAACGGAGAGGAAATAGCAAATTGGTAAAGTATCCACATTTTATATTTTCTCCTTCTTGTCGGGAAATAAAATTGAGGATGATTTTATCCAGTTTTAGTGTGAGTGTTTCTGTTCTCACTGGTTAATGTAGACTCAGCGTGTGAAAACAGGAGAGTTCGTTTTTCCCTCAGCTCGTTTGAATTGCGACTCGTGTATCGATTCCACCGAAACCATTAGGTCGGAAAACAAAATATTTCCTCGAAGAAATATTTTCTTTTCCTAGTAAAAGCGTTGTTTTTGCTCCTGTTCTTCCCTACGTTCTCATGCCGATGTTACAAACATTAGGGGGAATGATTTAGGGGGATGATACAGACTAATTCGATTAAAAACAATAAGCCATTTATTCAGGACTATTTTATTTCAAGGGTGTGCCAAATTCATTGAGTTCAACCCGTTGCGGTCTGAAGACGTGAAATTGCCGGAAGGTGCAGTCTTTGTTATTGCTCATAGTATGGTGGAAAAGAATAAGGCAGCCTCTAACGATTTCAACTGCAGAGTAGTCGAATGCCGATTGGCTGCACAGGTAAGAAAGCTTTTTTTTCAGAAATTCGTGTTACCCCAATAAAGGCTATTCAAAAATGAGCTTTGAACTTTGAGTGCATTAAGTTTGTCGTTGCTTCATTATTATGATACGATAATTTTTGGGGGCATTTCGATCTCTATCATGGGAGGTAAACAATCATAGTCAATTCATTATAGAAACGTGTTTCAATCAATTCCGCTGGATAACATGGAGGTTTTGTCTCATACCCTGGACATGTGGCGGGCGTGAAAATACTCTGGATCATCTGTTTCTGACCGAGGTCGATTTGCCTCTTCGTTCTTGTTTTTCCGTGTTTCCCAATATTTTTTTATTCAGTCATTCACAACCATTTTTCCGTCTATACAGGTTATCTTGTTTTTTATTTTCTCTACCTTTTCTTTCTTTTAGGCCTTACTTCTTTTTTAATTATGTTTGTCTTTTCCTCTGTATTTCTGAGCTCGTTCTCATTTTCTGTCTGTTCGGTGCTTTTACCGTTATTATTAGTTTCAGTTTTGTTCAGCTTTCCCTCTTTCTCTTCATTCCTGATATTGTTTTCATTTTCCCATGGCTCGGTATTTTAACCCTTATTACTTTTTTCACTTCTTTGTCCTGATGATTTTCTCTTTTCCCGATTAATTTCTCGATTCTCTCTTTAATTATTTCCTTTATTTCTTTCAAATTCAACTCTTTTCTTATTCTTTATATACCACGGTATTTTCAGTGAGTTTCTTATTACTTTATTCTATTTTGCTTGAAACAGTTTTATTCTATTATTTTCTGTCATTCCCCATATCTCTCCTCCATACGTTACGTTTGGTATTATTATCATTTTTATGAGTAGTATCTTTCTTTTTTATCAATGGTGCTAGCATAAAGTTCAGTGCGTTCATTTTCTTGATGTTCTCCACTATTTGCGAGTTATAGTTCATTTTCTTGTCCAATATAATTTCTAAATATTTCACTTGATTTTTCCATTCTATCTCTTTACCTGTCAAGGTAATTTTTTCTGGTTGTTTTCTCCCTTTTGTTGGAAGTATATTGCTTCTGTTTTGTTCACGTTCACTTTCAATCTCCATTTTTCATACTAGTCTTGAAGAACTTTCATGTTTTTTAAAGATTGTTTGTATTGCGCTTTTATTTCTACTATATGAAATATTATTGTATCATTTGCGAATAACCCTATTTTGCATTTTTCTAATTTCGGTATGTATTGTGTATATGTTGAACAGAGTGGGGGCTAATACGGACCCTTGCGGTACTCCTGCTCTCATTATTCTTTCACTTAAATGTTCGTCCTCAATTTTAACTACGAATTTTCTGTTTCCAAAGTAGCTCTAGATTACGTTGATTAGTTTATTTGGGAAGTTGTTCATTTTTATTTTGTATGTGAGTACTGCGTGCCATATTTTGTCGAATGTTTTCTCTTGGTTTTGATATATGTATTCAAATTATGTTTGATTTCGTCGGTTGTTCACATTAATTGCATCGTGGGGGAGTGTTGCTCTTTGAATCCGAATTGATATCTATCTATATATCTATTATTCAAGCTTTCTTCCATTACTTTAGTCAGTCCATTCGGTTAGTTTATTGGACTGTATCTGTTCATTTTTCGATTTTCCTTTTTTCATTATCAGTGTCGTTATTGCCTGTTTCCATTTCTTTGGAAAGTGTTCTAATTATATTATTTTCTTCTTTAGATTCGTTATTTCTTTCACCAGTCCGTTAGACTTTTTGATGGCTGTATTGTTTATATTATCATTGCACGATGGCTTGTGATTTTTCAGATTTTTAATAATCGTTTCAATTCCTTCGACGTTTATTGGCGATATACCATCATTCTCGTTCTAGTGTTCCCGATTCCTTCTACTATCTGATTGAAGTAGTAGTCATAATATTTCGTACTTGTTCTCTAAATTATCCACGAATGCTTTGGCTTTTTTTATATCCAAAATCGCTGTTTTTTGTCCGGTGTGGAGTGGTGGTATTTTTCGTCCACTTCTTTTTCCCTTTATTATTTTAGTCATTTTCCATATGGATTGATCTTCCGTTTTTCGATTTTCTAATTTTTGATTCCAGTCGTGGTTGAATTTTTCATTGAGATCTTAATTCATTTACCGATTTTTTTCTGTCTTGTTTTCATTGCCGGATTTAGTGTTCTCAAATATTCTTTTTTCCATTATTTTCTTCAAGTGTGAATCGATCTTATTTCTTTGTTTGATCTCTACTATTTTGGTTGCTATTGATATTGCGTTTGTTATTCTTGATTCTAGATCGTCTATGGCGTCTTTTAGTTGTTCTATATTAGTTATATCCCTCTTATTTGTTTCCAAAACTTCTCGAAATTTGGTCCAGTTTACAAATTTTGTGACATGTATATTTTTTTAGATTAATTCATCTATATCTATCATTATTGGTCAGTGGTCTGGTACCGCATTTACTTTTATGTCTTGTATGATTCGTCTATGAAAGATGATTTCCATCTTCTGACATTGGAGCAATTTTGGATCAAAAGATTGCCTGTCAATTTGAAAGTTGCCTCTCTTGCTCTACGAGTACCAGTTATTTCAACTTACTTGTGTGAGACAGGCTGATGATAGCTCTGAGAAATATAGAATCTAGAATTAACCAACTGGTTCTGAACATGCAATCTCAAGTGTTTCATTAGTACTTACTCTTATTTTCTTTATTTATTCATTTATTTCTTTTTGGATAATACATTCATTATTTCAAATTCACCTTTTGAAAATCGTTTATTAGAATTAAAATGAAAGGTTTTCAATTATATAATATGCATTTTTTTGTCTTTACTGTAAATGTAAAGGAAGCGGGGGTGAAAAAATTATTAATAGTCTGGGGAGCCTTAAGAAAACAAAGCTTGGGAGACCCTCGTCTGGGTTTTCATCGGTCAATTATTGTACCTGGACTCTGTTCCGACGTCTATTCGTGTCGAAGTTTCACTGCGTGAAAATATTATGCAAGGGTAAAATAACATAGAAGCATTCTCTAAAGTGGCCTTTGAGGCGTGAGCCAAGCCTCATTTACTCAGAGCTTTTACTAGCAAATTCTAGATAATACACTTTATATGTAAAAACAGAGAAAGCAAATTAACTTCTTCGGCGACCCATCCTCCCTCCATTTCGTTGTTTTCATCGGGCTATTAATAAACAAAATTTTTTCATTCATTCCAAGTTCGCGATGAATTGATAGTCGGAAACAAAAGCTTCTTCTTACCGTGGCCCCGAGTACTAAAATTGTACCCTTTTCGAGGAGATAAATCGGCAAAGGGAGACAAGGGGTAAAAGAATAGCCGGAGACATTGACTAATGGTTACGCAAGATGGAGAACTCATTCGTAAGACAAATCGCATCGAGAAAAAACTAATAGCGGCGTCTAAGGAACTATTAAACGGCACAATCGATGACCCGGCAAGAAGAATTCCCCCACTTTCAATCGGAATTCACTCTGTCACTCTTTTCTGGAATTAATTTTTGTCTGAAAGTCTGTATGTGAGTCGAGGACCGACATGGGTGAAATGTAATCGCGGAAAAGTAAACCCGAACTGTCGCCGACGCCGACGCTTTCATTCGACAAATAACGGTTGAGTAGCTGAAAGGGTAAATAGTGTCCAATTGATGTCGATAGCAACCTTTTACTTGTAAAAAGCACGTTGCTTTTTGCACTTGAGTCTTTCAGTTTATGTTAGTTTCGAAGACATTCGACGTAGAGCTAGAAATATACAGCGGACTTAGTTTTGTTTATTGATGGTGCCAAGTAGATAGCAACGCTTCGTGAAGGAGAAAAGTAAATTAGCTCCAAAGTGCTAAACGTCTGAACATTTTTTTATAATATACTTCAGAAAAAATTCTTCTCCTTGAAATTCCTAATATCATTTTGGCTTGATCTCAGTAACAGGAGTCGCTAGTCTTCTATATCTTAAATAAACTTCAAACAGAAGCTGTCTTCTTTTTTGTCTAACTAAGGGTAGCATTAAAAAAAATAATTCATTTAAAGTTCTGTACAGCATATTGAAAGAACTTTAACGACTTCAGGTTTATCAGTCGAAATAACCCTCAATGAGTGATTCCCTGTTGCATTTTATCAGTTCATTTAAACTCGAAATGAAAATTTGTAAAAACGTAGGAGTTTTCCTATTGCAGCAACAGGCAAATATCGTCACTCATCAGAAACTACACACCAAGAATGCATTCGCTTTTGATTATATTTTCTATCACGGAACGAGGTATTTTGCATTTAGATCAAGTCCTTCAACATCAATATTGACTGCTCCTTTGATAACCTATAATTTTTATCTTTAAAACCAGATGCACCAATCGCCCTAGCAGGAGAAGCGCTATAACGTGATTCCTAACGGTTCTTCGTCCGTTATTCCTTCATTTTTAGCCCCGGCGTTAACGGCAAAACTCCAGGGATCGACTCATTAATATTCTGAAATATTACCAGAACGATGACGATAATAAGAAGCTTATTGTGCGTTGCAGGCATCATCATATTAATGTTGGCAACAAAATTCTGATCGATATTTAAATTTCCCAAACATTAATTACATCATATTTTCATTTCGGTTGGGAATAAAAGTAAAACTCCACAGTTGTTTTATGATTATCGATTAATCAAATCTAATGGAAATTATCCTCCTAGTGTTGAAAATTTTCTAATGTGTACAACTTGAACTAATCTCCCGTTGCAAATTCTCTTCTGATTTCTCGGGTTGAATTGTATGAACATGAATCAAGTCAATACTGCGGCCACTCAATATTTTAGATTTATGTCTTTAGTTATTGAATATACGTTTCATCATGGAAATAATCTCTTATATTCCACAAGAAATACGGAATCAAAGAGTTTTAATAAAATTTTATGCCTATGTTCGCGTCCCAGAATGTATTTCCCATAATCTCATGTTAAGGGCCATTTCCTATTCATAGTGTATTTGCGGAATGACAAAACGTCTTTCACGCGAAGCAACTATGTTTAATACGTCCATGAAAAAACTATCAGTTCCTTTATACTTCAATAACTATGCAAAGATTACGAGGTACTTCTCGCAAATTCTACAGTCCCTCACGTTACGTAACACTCTGCATTTAATGAAGATAAGAGTTCTCGGTATCCTTCAGATTCAGAGGCCGTTTTAAGTTTAAATAATATATACGGTTTTCTAAAAACTCTTTATCCAGGAACTAAGATGTTCTAATATTTCGAAAGCAACGAGTTTTTTCAGAAGCGCGTTCCATGTGCGATCAAACGTTTTCGAAATATCCAAATCTACGGCTTTAGATTTCTGGAATTTCAGTTGTCAACATGTGCATCAGATAGCCGAGTATTTTATCAGTCGATCTTTGACTTCCGAAGCCGTCGTTGATGAGGCCGTCGTTCTCCAGATATTTGACCAATTCGGTGATGACTGTCCTTTCCATTTCTTTGGAGATGACGGATAGATTTACAATGACACAATAATTTTCAGTTTGTTTGTTGCTCTTTTTGGGGATGGTTTGGATTGTGGCCGTCGTTCAGCAAGCAGGTAAAGTTTTATGTTGGTATAACCGGCTAGAAGTTGAAGTGGGGCACTCCTCAGGCGCGCATCGGGGACGCCACATTACAAATGAGGGCCTCAAAGGGCATCCGCATCGGGCCCACATTGGGCGTGGACCACACAAATTGTTACACTTGTGCCTGACTAGCTTTTCTAGTGAGGCCCCTATGGGGTTCCAATGGGGCAGATCGCATTTAGTTATTCTGTATCGGTAGGGTAATCTATCATACAATTTATTTTTTATTAATTGAGATTAATAGAAATGATTAATAAGAGAATATTCATCCAATTGAAACAATAGAAAAAGGGGAACTAAATTCCTGTCAAAAACAAGTGGATACATTGTCTTATAAAAACCGAGAGGTGAGATAAAAAGTATCCAAATTCTACAAGAATTAAAATTTTCAAAATTTAGATCTTTTCCAATTCCAACACATTATATACCATTTACCATTTATTCATTATAATTCTTATATAATAATATTCAATATCAAATTTGCTCGCCTTTTTTTTCGAACTCCATCATCATGGCGGTTGGAAAAGATAATTTCGATTTGAAATTCAGTGTCATGACACATTTTGAAAGAAAACTTTGATATTATTGTACACAGACGTGTTTTTCAAAACGTCCGGTTTGGCAAAAGTTGCTTTGACTACGTTAAACGTCTTTTGAAAAAATGAATCGCATAAGTTCACCGTAATTTGCAGACAATGAAATTGTTGGTTTTACCAAGGTTAATAGTTCGTTTAATAGCTCCTTGGCTTCATCAAGTGTTTTTAAAATAAAAAACAAAACACATGATTTAAAATTATATTCACTAGCTCTTCCTTTGATTTCGATGTTATAGCTTGGCCAATCACTTAATGGCTCTTACCGTTCTGCCACCATACTTTTCAGAATTTCGCAATTTTTTTATAATGTGATGGTGGCATAAAATAGCACATCACCATTTTTCATCTATATCGTAATAGACCCATCTTGTTGGAATTATTTCTACTCAGGCGAAACACGAACTTTTTGAAAACGTGACTGCTTTTGAAATGGTCCACCAGCTTCGGTACGGGGTGGGCAATAAAAATCGTCACAATGAAACGTAAAATCCAAGGTCACTTCTCCAAAATTCATAAACAAAAAAAAGGTCGCATCTGTTTCAACAACATTCTAATGACAACTTGTGAATTTTTGATGACACATTTCACAACCGATTTTAGCATTCTTTTTCGTGTTCCATGAATTGTTCGAATACTTATGATTCGTCAATAAACATTTACAAACTTGGGCATAATCCCCAATAAGAAGCACGTAAAACAATAGATGTATGTATGAATTGTCCAAGATCTAATTAAACTTCTTTCAACTCGATTAAAGAACATTAGACATTTCAAGTTAATTCATTGTTTAAAATGTGCTAAAGTTATAGTAAGACATAATTAACATCTGAATGTCCAATTTGTGATAAATGTAGTTTTTTTAGAAGAAACCTTTAGCAAATTGTTAACGTGGCGATCCCCACCTCGGCCACATACGGGCCTGATGAGACAAAGTGGAGCAACAACGCATGTGGGGCATGTACCACAAGGCACGTATGAGCGTTCCTCTAGAATTTCCTCACTTCTTAATCGTATCGCTGGTGAGTCGTGACCCTTCAGGTCCTCCTGCGCGCCTCATCAGGGCTGCCGCAGTGGGGCACGCCCCACGCGCGCCCCATCGGGCTCTGATATCAGTTAGGCTGACCCTCGTTAGATTTCTAGTTGGGTCCTGAACTTACTCAATTAAGACAATCTTTAGATCCCCAGATCCCGCCGCTTTCTTAGTGTCAGAATTTTCAGAATGCATCTCACTGTGTTCGTACGAAATTTTACCTCACGAGATACGTTTATCTCTAGCCTTGGTATTACAGTTGGATCATCCAAGTTCGAGTTCCTTTGAAACATTTTGGCAAACAAGCAGATATTACAACAGTTTCGTCATCTTTCAGCAGCGAAGGAAACAATGAGTGGCAGGAGTCATTGCTCACAGTCATTGATCAGAAGAGATGGGAACCATAAGGTGATTTGAGGAATTTGCTGGTTATACGATCTTTTAGCTTCTATTTTGCCAATGTAATGTAGGATCTTTTATTCGGTTCAAATGGATTTAACCGCCATTGCTTGAATTATCAGTTCTTACTCGCGAGCTTAGCCCCACACTTTCTGATGAACCATAGATTTCTAATCTGAAAACTTTTGAATGAGTATGGAATTTATCATTCCATCCAAGAAATTATTGTTTTCGCTACAGATTCTGTAAAATTATCGACGTTTCTGTTCTCAAAAGAGACATCGGATCAAGGAATAGCTGCATAAAAGTGGCCATCCCGATTAGTGCGATGAAAATGTCAAGATTTTCTCTATTGCTTATCTGATTTAACTTCATTATTAATGCTCGCTCATATGAGGGTGTGGTCTGAGTTGCAACGAAATATAATCAACATTGTCGGCCAAATATAGGAGGAGAGCTGCAGATTGGTTGTCGCTCAGAAAACGGTACATGTCACATATGAATTTGATGCTTTTTTGGTTGTTCGTTGTATCCCATTTGACGTGAAATGCGTCATGCTCCAAGAGTTTCTCTCTTAGGCAATAAATATCAGATCGTGCAAATGCACAAATGCCGCCTTTTAAGTGAACTCGTGTATATAACACAAAGGTAGAAACGACGTAACGGTATTTTTATCATCTTTTTCACATATTGGTTACAAATATTGAGATTATTGATGCAACATCATCATAGTGGCAGAATTGATCTCTGTCAAGCGACAGGAAAAATTTCTGCCACAAGCTTCTTCCCCTTTCTCTTATGAAAGACAATTTGTTAAGTCAATCGACAGGGACGATAATATTTTTGATAACATTTATTTTCATTATATTTCCCATTTGATATTGCAGCAATTGATGAATAGCAAAAATAATTATGTGTGTCCAATATTATCAACCTCTGTCAGACGATAAAACCATTTAAAAATTATTGCCACCGCCTTGCTTACTAATAACTGTTCAAATGACGAAATTAAATTTCATACAATCAAATCGATTTGGCTTTCACAAAAAAATCCCCTCGGGGATTCACTTATTGGAATGGATTCATAATGAATTTGAGAATACTTTGAACGATAATTTCTTCTACATGTTCACCCAGGTGGAAAATATTGCGTATTTTATCAAATTCGATATAAACGCGTCTGAAATTTTCGTGATTATCATTCAATATCCTACCTCGTTCTAGAATATCTAGCTGCATACCGTATTATACAAACGGAATTAAATGTATGACAATTTTGAGGAATATGTGCTAACACATAATGAAAATTTCTTCTCTTCTTCAAATAACGTGTTCAATAACACACACAGAATGTTACGAGATGGAACATTCTACTTTGATCATATCTTATTATTACCCTACATTGCATTCGCCGCGATCAGATTGAATGTGGTTAATGAAATTGCACTTGTTTGTTCTATTGATCAAGGTAAAATTAGCGAATTTCGATTATGTAGTTGCACCTTCATCGCAGGTTTTGTCTTTTCGGTTGGAAAATGTTTGTACTCTGTTCATGTATCAGTTTAATTTGGAACGGCGTGTTGAATAAAACTTCGTTCTTTCTAAAACACTGAAAAATTTTCGTTGGCAATGAGACCAAAGAATTAATTTCATTCTCTCCATATATAGGATGAGTTTTTAAATTGAGACATACAAATTATTCGGAAAAGACGCAATATCGGAGAAAATGTTTGGGACAAAAATTGTAAGGTTTCAAGGGGGAAATTAGATGACGACCTTGAATTTGACTTTGAACCCCGTTTTCAAGGACCACTGAAGGTCAACTTGGATTTTTCAAATGATAACCCCTATTTTTTCTACGGATTCGCAATCTGCGTGTGAAGTGTTACGATTTTTTTATGGGAAAAGTTTTTTTTTATGTCTAGTTTTCTCGGTAGAGGGCGCCAAATTTTAGGAAGGTTTGTTCTTGAATTTGTTGGGAGGGAGTCATACTTGCCGCGAGTACACTACGTTGTTATTCTAAATGAACCGCAATCAATAGATTGAGAGATTTTTTCGAAAGATTCTCATTATGTCCCTTTGAACTCCCACACATTGCATTGATAACAAAGCGTTTTTCAAGAAAATTCTGAAATGGCATTTGTTTATGGACTGTTTACGGGGCAAGTATGAGTCTTCCACGCAAATTCCAGAACAAATCTTTCTGAAATTTTGCTCCCTCTACCGGAAAAACTAGACACTTTTAAAAAATCTTATTCCCTGAGAAATCGTAACTTTTCATGCAGATTGCGAATTCGTAGAAAAATATAGGGGTTGCCATTTGAAAAATCCAAGTTGACCTTCATTTGACTTCGAAAACGAGGTTCAAGGTCAAATTCAAGCTCGTCATCTAAGCTCGCCCTCAAAACCTTACAATTTTTGTGTCAAACATTTTCTCCAATATTGCGTCCATTTCGAGTAATTTGCATGTCTCAAGTTAAAAAAGTTACCCTGTATATTCAAATGATTATTCTAAAATAATGCTCTTGTCATATATTCAAATCGACATTGACATATCTTCAAAACTACAATCCTTTATTTATTTTTACGAATTGTTAACTCGTATTTTGATTGTGTATAATCAAAGGGATTTAATCGGCTATCCCCATTTGCTTTGCTGCGATCAGGTTCTCCAACAATTGCAGTCATTTGATGAATATATTGGAATTATTCCGGTAGTCATAAGTTGAAACAAATATTCCATATTTCATGGAATTCATTATAACGACGTTCATTAAAAGCAAATTTCATTTCTGTTTGATATTGCTAATTTTGATTTGTTATACAGAAAGTCAGTTATTTGTGTAACCATTGCGTGAAATGGGTTTGCATCTCGCGAAGGTGTGGAAAATTTTGTGGTGAACGTACTTTTGGTAAACAATGAAACGAAATTAGAATTCTGGAGTATACATTCAGAAAGTTCAACGTTTGTGAAAGTAGTATAATGATGAGCATTATGCTCCACTTTGACCTTTGACCTTTACGGGCGGTGGTTGTTGACGCGAGGGTGGCCATTTTGTATTAGCTTGAGGGCTGTAATTAGCATAATTGATATGTCGACCTTGAATTTTAATGACCCGGATTTGGATTTTTTCTTCGAGCTGTGTGTGTCGCGCGGTGGAGGTCATTTTTGCTAATCCTGAGGCTGTAATTACTATAAGGTTCGTTCCAACTCGCGTTGTGAATCGTTAATATGCTGTCACGATTCTGCGCTGTTCCCAAAATGAACTTCATTTTATATACAGCGCAGAATCGTGACGGTTCACAACGTCAGTTGGAACACACCTATAATTGGTATGTTGACCCTGAATGTCTCGTATTGATCCGGGTACTGTGAGTCAATGCCTTAAGCTGAGTCTGCGCGCGAGAGAGAGAGAGAGTAAGTTTGCAATAGATCCAGCCTTTCCAGAGAGGTAATTAGCAGAATAAGTATGTGCATAATTGACCTTGAATAGATGTCAGTGACCTCAAAAGGCTGGGAGAGTTCTAGGATAAAAAAGATCATTCTTCCATGTAATTTTCCATAAGAATTGCAAACTCTCTCTCGCGCGCAGACTCGGCTTAAGGATATTGACTCACCGCACCCGGATCAATAGGAGACATCCAAGGTCAACATACCAATTATGCTAATTATAGCCTGAAACTAATCCAAAATGGTCAACGTCGCCTCAACAGCCGCTGCTCGGAAAGGTCAAACGTCAAAGTGGGACATAATGGATCCTTATAATACTTGTGAAATTTGAAAGTTCCAACTGGAACAGTTGAATATTTGAAATATGATAGAAAATCATTATTTTTGCCTGACTCTATTACGGTCAAATATTTGCAACGGGTCGATGTCATTTATTCTTTACTATTCTTCGCAACTAACTCGTTCGAAAAAATAAAATACGTTTCAAGTTCCAGGAAAGCTTGGAAATATCAAAAAATGTTGAACAATATTTTTCTTTCAAAATATATATAAGGATGTCGTATCTTCCAAATTACGATCGACGATGCAGCAATCAATACTGTTTTATTATTCAAAAATCAATCACAATTAACAACTATAAGAAGTAACAAAATAAACCCTACCTGAATCGCAGCGATGCTCGTAATAACCGTAACCGATAATTCTTACAATTTACAAGTTTATACCATCAATGTTTCAAAACGAATGCGAGCATTTTAACACCACAATTCGTACGCACATGCATCTTGATAAGCCACGCAGTGGCGCATCCGACGATTGCTAGTGGCGATGGATGCTCCCCATCGTTACATATATTTTGGCCGAAATTTGAATATTCGCGATTTCTAAATTGGCAATTTTTGGAAGTAAAAAAATTAGAGAATTATCTTGAAATGGAGGTTTGAAACAATTATGATCATTGAATTGTTGAAGTTTTGGAAATGTTTTGATAAGTTTTTAGGGTTCTTCGCTTGGAAACTTATAAAAAATGACAACGAACGAGGAAAATTGGAAAGTTTACTACGGAAAAAAAATTTTACTTTTGACTCTACAATTTAAAGTATTGTGAACTTGATTTTCATTTATCGTAGTTGGCGCGGGGGTTTTTACTTAGGGTAGCGCAATTCGTTGATGATGCTCGTCGTGTAAAATAGATATACGGGTACAAAAAATATATTGACTTACCCCAAAATGCAAAAAGAGGAGTCCAATCGCTCCCAATATTGGCACGTTCATACACAAATATCGGAACAAGATTTTAAAATATAAAATACATCATTACTTGGAATATTTTCAAACGTTTGCACGGGACGATCTCCTACGGGACTGCGGAGCCAAACTTATTTGGTACAGAGGAAACTTCGGTTCCCTTTCCGTGTTTTTCCGGTGGGTTAACGACACATTTACAGGAATTCTGTTTAGATTGCAGTTTTCGGTACATGAGCCGCGTATAACGATGCTTTATGTACGCCTAGAATTCCTGGCATCCGCCGGACGTTTCTTATTTCGATAGACAAGGTGAATGAATTTTCCCAAGGTGAAACGAGGTATTTATTTGGTGGCCTAGCAGTCGGCGTACCATTTCACCATTACTAAAAGAAAAGAAAAGAATTGTCAGTGTTGCCGCGAGACGAGACGATACGAGACTTGAGGCCGGTCTCGTCTCGTCTCGAAAATTCGAGACGAGACCGATCCTCAGTCTCATCTCAGGGTAGTTCAGTCTCGTCTCGTTTCGAGTGGTCTCTTGTCAAAATATGAAAAATTTCTCAGCGACAAAGGTAAATAATGTAACGGAGTTTATAATCATTATTGATACTAGTCAGTATAAAAATATTATTGAAAATAACGAAGACTTAGTTTACATGTTTTGTCACCACAGACAACGGTAATATTGACACGAAATGCAGAGCAATATTTTGTGAGAAATAGAAGAATGCAAGGTCTCAAAAGTCGGAACGAGACCGGGACGAGACGAGACCAGTCTCGAGCCTCGCAGCATCACTACCGATTCTTCTGCGGCAGTATAAAAAAAATGTAAATATTACTAGAAATTATTAAAATTATTACAGAAATGATACCTTTTTTAATAAAAAAATTACCTTGGACATTTTGAGGCATGTTGACAAAATTTTCCTTAGAGAACATCTGTTAACCAAAACCGAAAACAATTTCTGTAGATCTCGATAATGTACTCAATTAATCGCCAGCATTAAATGTTTCGAATGGAAGGCTCTTTAAAATAATATCTGAAACTGTACCAAAAGTACAAATTAAATTCATCCTTTTTTCTTATTAAATTCAAAATTTTTAATTCTCCGTGACGCTTCCGATTTGTTAAAAGATAGTATACAACAGAAGCTGTCCTCTTGGATGATTAAATGTCTCCGTCATACTCCTTTTTAAGTTTTTTGTATAGATCCCAAAAATAATTAATATGTTCAACAAGGCAACATGGCAGAGTTCAGTGATTTGGCAGCGGAACTAAATAAAGTGAAAAAAGAGTATTTAATTGAAATAATTTTAAGAAAAAAGTTACCTCAGGCAGTAAGTGTTAGTGAAAGTTTAAGAAGACACATAAAAAATGACGCAACCGACGCATTTTTCGATGCACCGGAAGATAAACAAGAACCTAACCTAGAGGACGAGATAGATATCAACAAACTGAAAATCAACCTTGCAATAGTGAGTACTAAACTAGAGTCTTCTAGTCTGATCCTGAAGGAAAAATAACGCCATATTGATGCTCAAAATACAATAATTGATCTATTGAAAAATTTCTCCGCAAATCTTACGCCACACAGCGGTGCCGGCTGAACTTGGATTTCGGTAGACGAAGTTCCCGGTGTGGCGAGACTACACGAAATATCCTCAAAGGAGAAAACAAATGAAATATCTTCCCAAAATACTAAGGCGAAGAAAATTAAAAAGAATCAGATTGTTGGCACAACAGATACAGGCTTCAATAGTATCCAGAGAGGAAGCCAGAGTTTTGTAGATATTACTAAGATGGCTTGGCTCCGACTAGGTTGAGTCAAAAAAGGGGTAACAGCGACAGACGTGGAGGAATATGTGAGAAGAAAGTTCCCTGGTGAAGATTTTGATATATCTGAGATGTCGGCAGGAGAAAATTCAAGCAGCTGCTCTTTCAAACTGGGAGCCGATTTCAAACTGTTTGAGGAGTTGAATAAACCAGAAACTTGGCCATCGGGGGTTACAGTAAGAAGATACCGGTTTTTTCGCCAGGGACAGTTTAGGCATAACAGATACCCTACACTCAGTCAAACAGAGTCGTAGGTCTTCAAAAGAAAATCAAATCAAATCAGTCCCTACGACCTCCATCTGTTTGATCAATCTTAGTTGCTGCTCACTACGAGGAAAAGTAGAGGAAATGGAATATATGTTTCATGAAAATAAAATAAATTATGGTATTATAACCGAGACATGGCTGCCACGTGAGGCTCATGAGGACGTGGTTATCTCAAACTTTAAAGTTGCTTCTAACTACTACAGAGTACTTAAAAATTATGGAGGAGTTGCCATTATAGTAAATCGACGGTTTTCAACAGAAGATAATACTAAAATATCGGATATTGCCATAGAAGGGAATTTTGTTGTAACTGCAGTACAAATTACTAAAATGAAAACCATAATCGTGGGAGTATATAGACCTCCGAGTTCAAACTTGGACATTTCTTATGAAAGCTTAGAAAGATGCCTGGAAAGATTCCCTCCAGAATATATGATCTTCATTGTTGGAGATTTTGATATAAACATTTTGGAAAATTCTCATAAGGGATTGAGGCTTTTGAATGAAATGAAAGATTATGGTTTTGATTCATTGTTTAACTTTCCATCCAGAATAACCAACAATAGTTCAACATGTATAGATAATATATTTGTAAATAACCCTCACCATGTCTTAGACAGAGTTACTTTTAATCCACATATTTCCGATCATATGGCCCAAAAGGTACGTCTTGCATCCAAAATAGCTGTAAATAAAGAGGAAACAAACTTTGAATATGTAAGAAGCATAAACACATCTAATACTTACCACCTTCTTAAACATCTGTCCCAGATTTCATGGACTTCAGTGATGGATCTGCTTTACAAGCCTTTGAAGAATTCCATGCAATAATAGTGAATGGAATTAATGACGTTTATCTACTCAAAAGAAAGAAAATAAAGGTTCTCAGGAAAAATAATATGCCTTGGTATAACGACAACCTGAAAATTATCAAAAATCAATTAGATGCTTTAGATGTCAGAATTGCAGTAAACAAGAGCGAAGATGACATGAAATTTTATAAAATGCTGAGACAAATTTAGAGGGAAGAATTGGAAAAGGCAAAGAAAGCTTATTGTACAGCGCAACTAGAACAAGCAGAAAACAAACAAAAAAATGCATGGAAAATCATAAATATGCATGAATCATCAAAAAAAGACAATGATATTCAAACAAATCCAGAGGTTTTTAGTAGATTTTTGATGGAGATTTGTTAGGTTGAAAAACACCCAAATAACGTAGGGGACTTCAGGGAAAAGCTGAAGAATGTGAAAACCAGAAATTCTACTTCTTTATTTTTAAAACCGACAACAGCGCAGGATATTATAGAAATTACGTCTTTCTTAAAAAACAAGTGATCTGTGGATGCACATTGGCTATCAATGAAAATTATCAAACAAATTATATCTGCCATCGCCGAACCGTTATCGTCGGTAATCAACAGGTGTTTCTGTGAAGGTATATTTCCAGATTCAGAAAAAATAGGAAGAGTAATCCCAGTTTATAAGAAATCAGGATGTAAGCGATCGGCCACAAGCTACAGACCTATATTAATCCTACCATCAATTTCAAAAATTATGGAAACAATTTTGAAAAACTAATTGATTAGGTATCTGGAGGCAAACAGTCTCTTAGTAAGCGAGCAGCATGGATTCAGAGGCAAAAAGTGAACAATCTCGGCTCTTGTACAGAGGTTTGATCAGCTGACAAGGGCTGTCGATGGAGGTAAAGAGGTGAAACTAACATTATGTGAGTTGTCGAAGGCATTCGATATGGTAGTGCATTCTATTTTACTTGATAAATTAGAATATGACGGCATTCGAGGAGTACCCCTTAAATTGTTTAGTTCTTACCTAACCGACAGAAAACAATATATTGACTGTACTGGGTGTAGATCAACTGTAAAAAAAGTAAAAAAGGGGATACCTCAAGGATCGATTTTGGGGCCAGTCCTATTTCTAGTGTATGTTAATGACTTGCCCAAGAGTGTCACATGTAATGGTATATGTAGCTATGCGGATGACACTTCATTGGTGAAGTGATGAAGTGGTTTAGTGATTATAATGTGCAATATAAAACAGAAATGTCATTAAATGAAGTAGAGGAATGGTTTTCAAAAAACGGCCTTTTTTTAAATCGGAGAAAGATTGTTACATTAAGCATGGGCACAAAAGTAAAAAAAGAGGATGTAAGGAGTGCTAAATTCCTGGGTATTTTGGTACAACAAAATTTTAGATTCAGCAGCCAGGTCGAGGCACTTTTGAAGAAGCTTAGTTCTGCTTTATTTTTAATAAAACGGCTAAAGGGGATTACTAATGAAAATATGTTGATAAGCTCTTACCATGCATTCTTCCGCAGTCGAATGATATATGGACTTATAATTTGGGGAGACAGTCCATATTGCATAGAAGTATTCCTGAAACAAAAAAAAGTATTAAGAGTAATATCAGGTGCAAGTAGTACATCATCATGTAGAGAATATTTTTTAAAATACAATATACTGATGCTCCGAATACATCTTCACCTGTTGTATATTTGTTCATGAAAATAAGGAAAGGTACATCACAAATGGAGAACATCATTTGTACTTAACGCGGAACCAAGAATCATTGGAGATTCCGTATCAGAGATTAGAAGTACCAAGAAAGGACTTCAAGTACTGGGGTATAAGGTTCTACAATTACTTACCAACATATATTAGAACTGCAGGTTTACGATTTCCTGGTTCCTGGCGCCTATTACACTATCGGGGAGTTTCTGTCTGTTTCTTGACTGTAGTTTTAACTACCGTTTTATTTTCTTCTAACTGAATATTGTTGGCGTGTTATCTCTTTCAATTTGTTGTCTGTTTATTTGTTAATTGAGATATGTTTACATAAAAATAATGCATGCAAAACATAAAAGATGTTATGAAAAACTCACTTAATTCTGCTTCTCAAATGTCAAGGACAATGGGTTTTTGTCATTCGTAAAATTTAGAATTATTTTATGTTTTGAATTTCATATTGCATTGGTTTGTAACCAAGGAACAGTTTTGACTTCTGTCAAAATTGTTTCATTTTTATGTTTACATATTTAAATATTTTTATAAACGTTTACATATGTCTCTATGTTACGTTTTCGGCTGACTATTAAGTATTACCAGTTATATATGATTATAACTTGTTTTGTAATGTTTTGTAAATAAAGTCGAAGTTGAAGTTGAAGGCATATTGTTTGGATTCAAACACTTGTTAGGTATTCTCTTCAAAAGAAAGTATTCATGGGC
Organism: Novius pumilus; assembly: GCA_020654155.1. Classification (NCBI taxonomy): domain Eukaryota; kingdom Metazoa; phylum Arthropoda; class Insecta; order Coleoptera; family Coccinellidae; genus Novius; species Novius pumilus. The sequence continues at coordinate 655,186 of JAIFOV010000010.1, read as the reverse complement.
CGTCGATCTGCAGGATATCAACAGAAAGCTGACGAGAACCCCAATTCTACGACTATCGTTATCCAGGATGCGCCAGTTCAATGGGGGTATATCAACAGATCTAGCCTTTTATACGCAGGCTACCTCTGTTCAACTCTAGATCATGAGTCGAAACTTTTATAAAACGAATCGATATAAACTGAAAAGAACAGAGGCACTGAACGACTCAGTTATAATTTTAATCTATTTGCTTATAAAAGTTCCGACTCAACAGCCAAGAACGATAGTTTTCGATTTTTCCCATACTGGTTTCGACAAAATTAATAGTTTCCGAAATTTACCACCAACTCTGAAGAACGTCCGCCATCAAATGAAATATGGCCAAAGTAACTAAGAACTTTGAACTACTTCTACTATATTCACAGTAAGTAAGAGGCAATGAGTTCGGATGCTAAAGGAAACTATCGTCAGTTTTAAAACGTGACACTTTATTTCGTTCATTGTATTCGCATTAACATTAATAAAATACACATTGGCATATTGCGCTCTTTATGCCAATAACTGTTGGAAGCAATAAAGAAGTCTATTTTATGGGGTACCTCCTTATGAAATTTCTAAAGCGTCTACTTTCAATTTGAAAATTATCATTCCATCTGGAAATTTTATTTCGAAATTCATCCCTCTCCACCTCTAAATTATTGAAACTTCATTTGAGAGGATTCAGTCTCTTTTTAAAACTGCTATCGTCTTGAATTTCATTCCAGAAACGACCAGAAAACGAATATTGCGGGAATCAACAAAAGATATTCAATTTATATTTGGCACTGCAAAAGAACTCACAAACGGTTACCTTCACTTTGTTGGCTGGTTTAATTTGAACGAAGCTGCATAGCAGAATGATACCTTTGCGATAACAACCGATACGTCTTGAGGAAAATGTGTAATGAAAAATGTAGTTATTGAACATATTTCATTTCAATGTTGCACTTTGTGAAAACGAAATTGCTGCCTGTGGCGGTGCGCCTGAATTGTATTCTCCACAGCTAGCGAATGCATGAAGCGTTTTCATTTATAATAATATGCATGGATATCTAGAATATGGAAGTGACGAAGTTCCGACTTCGACTCCGATAATTTTACATCGGAGGTTTCGGCGGTGCAATCGTTGTTTTTTGCAAAGACATTTCGCTTGTAAAGTGAAACTCAATCCGAACTATTGTGAAGTCATTTTCGTGTATTTTAATATGTTTTTTGTTCTTAAGACAAGACGGGATGAGAATTATATAATTTCTGGTTTGTCTTCAGATTATTTTATATTTTTTAATACCTCATTCACGAGCTCACGAGACTTTTTCGTTTCGCCTTTCGTGTGTAGTTTTGTATTTTATTGAGTGAAATGGTTTCTGGGTTTTTGATCCTTCATTTTAGTTCATTGTTCCTTAAAGTTTTTTTTATATAAAACAAGTACAATTTGGAATTACTTCCGTGAAACTGACTTGAATAATGCGAAATGTAATACTTGCAAAAAAAAATATTTTAGAAAAGGTGGTAGTACAACCGAAGAATATCTATATACTGAACAAGAAGCGTCACTCTCGGTAATTTACGTACAAAATCATATTAACAGATTTTTGTGACCTTGAGCGACTTTGGCGAACCTGCGCATTAACAAATCGGGAAACGCACGGATTCAGAAATATATTCGAATTAGTTATCGTTAATTTAAAAAGGATGGAAACAAATCAGACGTAAAGTTTTGATTTCTGATCAACACAATAAGTTTTAAACGAAGAAGAACCATTCGTCTCACGTAACTTTGGAACATATTTCCGTCTTCCCGTTAAATCCGGTCCTGGCAAGTTTTAAAAGTGTTTTAGCGCCATAGTGAAATCTTATTTCTTATTGGTGCGAAATCAGCTGTTTATGTCAATCCGTTTTATTTGGTGAACCTGCGCACTAAAAATTCGATAAAAATTTTGCGCGGGAGTGACGCTTCTTGTTCAATATGTAGATATTTTTTGTTACAACTTCGTTGAAAGGAAACTCGAAATCAATGCATGTTGATAAGTATGAAGATAATTAATGTTGAATGAAAGGCAACGAAATTCCTAAGAAGATGGTGTTTCAAGAACTCCATCAACCATCACCTTATCAATTTCTTGATAAGAAGGAAAAAGGGGATGGATCGCATCCAAAATCGAAAGAAATTGACAAATTAATTTCGTAAATGATCGTTTTAGACGATTTGCCGTTTAGTTTTTTAGAAAGTTTGGAATTTGTTAAATTTATGCGAATGTTGGCGCACAACTATAATATGTGGGGTCGACAGTTTTTCACTCATAATATTTGTAGTGATATATACTCCAAAATTATAGAAGAAATTGTCTCATTCTTGAAGTCGGTCAGACGAAGACAAAGCAGTGAAATTAATTTTCATTATTGACTAATATATTTGGTTTTTCATTTTTTCTAATATATATTTCAGTTCATATTTACGTATATCCGACTCAGCGGTGGTGATTCTGTGACCTCCGATTCCGACTCCGACTCCGATCAAACCACCTTCGTAACATCCCTAATCTAGAATAAAATCTGTCTACTCGGCAAAGCGGTGCTTCTGCTCATTGTGACAATGGCATTCATTTTAGTAAATTTTCTATCTGTGAGGGTTTTTTTTACCTAATTCACGTGAAACGCTTCCGAGTATAAATATGCAGCACTTCTGCATGATAGCAACCCAAAATTTTCGCATAGCTTTGGCAAACCTACAAAAAGACTGAATTGAATGAAAGTCAGATTGGATATTCGTGGGTCAACCTTTGTATAAAAAATAGCCCAATATTAAATGTGGTAACCCACATATCGCGACACAAACTTTTCATATCGTGGAAAACTTGTTCGATCCCGAATCGTTTGGCAAAGTTCACGCTTCCGACCCCTCGAATATTGTTGACTGAAAACTTGTCCGTTCGGAATCGTTTTTGTCGGACTATAAAACTTTATAGCTTTGGGAGTTTACGGAAAAAACATATTCTAAAACGGAAATGATTCTATCTCCGATTATTTCAGGTGATTGGGAAGAAAAAGGGATTACAATGGAGAGAAATCGCAAAACTGGTAGACCTACAAAATCTCCTGAAAATAGATTTGAACGATGCGATACATCTCGTGAAAACTCTGCTACACGAACAAGAATATAACAAGAAAGAAATAGCCGAAATCTTGGAAACCACAATTGCGGATGTGGAAAGCACCTCATTGACGGGTAATACTAAGGACTTGAACAGTTTCAAATTGCAACAAAGAGCGCTGCACGTGTTTTCAGGTAAGTTTACGAAAATCTAACAATTCTCATTTTCCGGGGAAGTCTGAAACTGACTTAAATATGAACCGCGTCGAGAGTCGTATAATAGAAATAACTTTCCGGAAAGTTGAAAGTAAATACTTTGGTTGCGTTCGAGCAAGAAACAAGTTAGGAAGTTTAGAGATCCTTATCATTAATTCAATCCTTTGAGTGGAACTTTGCGAAGTCAATTAAAGCCTTCCGCGGAAAGCACAAACCAAATGGACCAGCGGAATCTTTTTGCTCGTCTCATCGATCGTCAGATTTAATTAACGTTAAACGTCACTCTACGATCAGATATAAATTCATCGGTTACCGTTACGATGTAATTATCTCAAATGTTTGTAAATGATCACGTCAATATTGACATTATTGTTAGGCGAAACCTCTTGTGATGTTACGATTGTCCTCACAAGCAGATGTTATAATTATCGACAACAATGAACCTCGTGTGATAGATATCCAGATAGGAGCAATGATATACAAAAGCTTACCAAATTACAAGCGGTGTATTAATTATAATACAAAGTCCAGGAAACGCCTAATCATAGACTGAATTATTTATGTCAGAATCGGAGAGAGTGAGGCAGTTCAAAGTGATCTGCGAAACTCGAGGCGGACATGAGGCACTCAAAGCGCTGGGACGTCTAATGTACGAAAGTCACGACAGTCTAACAACACTCTACGAATGCAGCCACCCCCGGCTCGATAAGTAATTACTGCTTATTTTGTAATCGATACCATGTTTACTTATTGTTCCTGTTCAAGTATCGTCGAGGTGTCCAAAAATTTCGTTTTCGGATGCCGACTAACCGGCGCTGGATGGGGCGGGTGTACAGTGGCGCTCGTCAACCCAGATAAAGTGAAACCTTATATGGAAGCTTTGAAAACGCTGGATCACAAGGGTCAGGGTGTCGATCAGCGGATTGTTTTCTCCACGGCTCCACAAAGAGGCGCTTGTATCTATCAATGAAATTACGATGTGTCCTTTACGAAATAAAACAATATTTTTGGGAGTTCAGTTATTTTGATGATGTGTTTCTTTTGCGGGTCGTTACATGCTATCCGTTCTCATGTTCAATATTTCGCGGGATAACGACAATATAAAAGAGTTTATATGAAAACGGCAAATACCAGATTCTTCACGAACATTTCATGATTTCAACTGCTGCTCATTGATTTACTGAATAATTGAATATATGCAAATAATTTACATTAATAAAAAGACACGTAATAAAAACAAACATTTCTTTGAAGTAATGAACACGGTTGTTAAAATTTGTCCACTAGTTGTTGTTGTTGCGATGGACGAAAAGATGACGAGAGCATTCGAGCGGTTCCTCTTTTACGCCCGAACTTAATATTCAATTCCGATCCAAAGTTTAAAACTATCGAAGGATAGAAGCAATCGATAGATCGATCTGCGATCCACGTCTCAATATTGAAATGTATAAGAAGGATAGATTGTCTAATAAAGATTGCTAGCAATCTTTCGATAGGACCTTAGGTATTCTTTCTCGCTCGAACATAATTGGTGCACGCCCATGAAATTTGATCCGAGCCGGGTTTTTAATCGGTATTGTCCAAAATATAATTCTCCTTTTTCTTATGAAAATGTAATGCATCGTGTTAATAGTCGTTTAGTAATATGACGTGTGTTTATGCATAAGGAATTGCCATATTAACACATCTTCCGGCCGTCTAGGTAACAGAAGTAACCTAGATTACGGTCCTGCGTTAAGAACCGTTGGCATAAAATACTGACTATGCTATTCTGTGGCGAGGGGTATCAAATTTTCGTTTCTATTTGAATTTTGGTTAGTTTGTTGTCTATATATTCAGATGAATAATGCTCGGGAAAACCCTTCATTTTTACAACCCCTAGTATCTATTGAGCCGGATGTCGTAAAATAATGAATAAGACGTTCTTCCTAAAGGGAGGTACTGTACGAGATTGACAGTTTGTATTTGGCGGGGTCAATGTCTATCGATCGCTTATTAATACAGACAAATTGTCATTTAGCAAAGAATCTTTACTCCACAATCCATTATCCGTTGATAGACTTCTGTCAAGCATTGCACATTCTATCCTTTGATAAGTTATGGATGCATTATAAAGCAAATCGAGATTGAATTTTCAATCCCAGATAGCCAAAAATATAATTTCAAAACAATAGTGCATGCAAAACATAAAGGATGTTAAAATATATTAATATATATTATATATATTAATATATAAAATAATTGCATGCACTATTGTTTTGAATTCATACTGGTGGTTTGTAACCAAGAAACAGTTTTGACTTCTGTCAAAAATGTTTCATTTTCGTATCAAAAATATAATAATAATATTTATTCCAAAAATAAATATTTTTGACAGGGTACACCACTTTTATGGATGACCTCATCAGTTACATAAAAAAAAGAAAATTTGGAACTAAATGCATGAAAGTATATTTAAGTACTTGTGTATGGGTATCTATCAAAAATAATGCGAACATAAGTTGAATAATTTTATCCAAATACCTAAACAATCAAAGACATGAATACATGAATCAATCCGGGTTCGTATGTGATAGGAAGGCTCTATTAGGTCCACTCAAGAAGTTTATGGACCACATGCCGATCCTGTTCAAGTAACCATTTTCTAGCAATCACCCCAACATTTTTGGTATTGCGGTGTTCTCTCAAATGGGCCGGTAGCATGTTATATATCTTTGGTAATGTATAAAGAGTTGATTTTCTAATATTATCCTTGGACACCTTCAAGGTTCTCACGTTATGGTGGCTCACTTGACTTGTGTTATAATTTTCGTGCAATGAATCTAAACATGATCTATTTTTTGAGATAAAACATATTGCCGCCCTTACGTACAACAGCCTTGTATCTAAAAGAATAATCTCTTTAAAGGGTAAGTTGGATGAATATCTAATTGGTTTAGCAAACAAAGATTTTAAAAGCCTTTTTTGAATTCTCTCAATTATAAAGTAATATTTAGTACTTGCAGCACCCCAGCCCAAGATTCCATACCGGATAAGAGACTCTGCTAAAGCATAATAAACAGAGCATTTCTGAGTTCGAGAGCAGATATCTTTGATTTGATGAAAAATGTATAGAATCTTGCGTAATTTGGAGTGGAGTCCCAATATGTGAATGTCCCACCTTAAATGAGTGTCCAAGCACACCCCCCAAATATTTAATCGACCTTTCTGAATGTATCGGTTCACCATCAACCGCTATTGGGTCTAGAGTCGGAATATGATTGGCATAAAACGCAAAAGGTAAGTACTTGGTTTTGTTGATATTAATAGAGAGGAGGTTGCAATTTAACCAGTTCTTGATGTATTTCATATCCCTTGTTGCATTCGCTGTCAGACTTTTCCAGCTAATCTCTTCAAAGAAAATGCTGGTATCATCTGCAAAGGAGATAAGCTCACCAGAGATGTTACGGGTGAGTAAAAGATCATTTATATAAAGAAGAAACAATATGGGACCCAAAACAGTTCCCTGGGGGACCCCACATGTCACCCTCGTTATATCGCCTAATAGGTCACCATTTCTGCAAAATTGCATTCTATCAGACAGATAACTTTTAAATATATTGTAGCCTATACCAGGATGCCAATGTCATGAAGTTTATCCAGGAGGATCTGATGCCTTACGGTATAAAATTCCTTGCGGAGGTCCATGAAAATGCAGAGTACTTTTTTGTTATTACCAAGAGCTCTATATATCTTTTCCACCAGACAATTAACGGCATCTACGCATGATTTATTAGGTCGAAAACCAAATTGATGCGAAGATACAATCCCAAATTTGTCAAGAAAGCTACTTAGTTGCTTAACTTTGACTTCTTCGAAAACTTTAGCAATGGTAAATATCACAGAAATGTGTCTATAATTTTCAATCAGAAATTTATCTCATCCCTTATAGACAGGGGTTATAACCGCAGTCTTAAAGCACGTTGGTACATACCCTTCGGTTAACGAAGCATTAAATAAATCTACAAGTGGATCCAGGATCCAAGGTAGAATTTGTTTTAGGGTTTTTGGGGATATGTTATCATAACCGGAGGCTTTCTTCTCATTTAATTCATTTATATATTTTGTAACCTCTTCGCGATTTGTCAGTTCTATTCAAATAGTAGTTTTGTTACTATTGGTATTTGTATAAGATATTGGATTCGTTTTAGGAATATTTGAAGCCAAGTTGTTTCCGATCTCTGAGAAATATTTGTTCACATTGTTTAGTATTTCCCTAGGATGAGTAATTTCATTTCCTTCTACAACTATCTTTTTTATGACTGAGCTACCTTTTTCGTATTTCTTAGTAAAGTCGCGGAGTATCTCCCAGGTTTATTTGTTATCTCCCGCCCCCCTCCGGTTGGGCCAATCTAGTTTTAAAATATTCATATTTGGTCATTTTTAATAAATTATTAATTTTTGAGCGGTAAGTTATGTATATGTGTTTATTATTTTCAGTCGGATTTTTAAAATATTTTTGATAGAGATGATCTCTATACATAATAGAATTAACTAAACCGGTAGTAATCCACGGTTGGCGCCTAATCAACCTTTTCCGCTTTACCACATCAGTTGCAACACCCACACTATTAACTAAAGTATTCATAGAAATGTTCGATCTCCCCTCGAAATCGACCGCCGCATAAAAAGAGTCCCACGATACACCACTCAAAACACCATTCAACTTTTCGTAATTCAGTATTTTTTTGAATGCAAAGTTATCATTCTCGATTTCTTTCCTCAGAGTTTTTGTTGAAGGAAAGATAACTAGAGTAGAATAGTGATCAGTGATATTAGTTCTAAGTACAATCGGAATTACATGCTTGAGCGATGCATCAGTCGAACTCTTTGCAAACATATGATCGATAATAGTTGACGATAAACCATTCTCCCTGGTGGTGGTCAAATATTAATGGAGATAGAAAAGTGTGGCGCACGTTTTCGGAAAGGGCATTGGTAGCTCTTTGTTTTTGGACTGTCGTTCGATTTTGTTGCTCCGACTCTTCGGGGAGTAAAAAAGGCGGTAGGTCGGACGACGCGACGAACATCTAGAGATGTTCCTCGATTGACGCGACACATCTTTCGCTAGAAGGTACCGGAACGCTAGGACCTTTCGTAATCGAAATAGGAAAAAATAGGGCGCCGCGAGTCGATTTTGGTCGGGTACTACTCGCTCTTAAAAAATTCGGACCATTCGTTTCGAATAGGCGATTAATGCCGTCTTCATACGTCGCGGGCGTAAAATTGCGATCCATCGAGAAAGCCAAACACTTTTCGTTCATGCAGTAGTTTTATTAGCAGTTACATAACCCCAGCAACAATTTAGTTTGATTCTTTTTTTTTTGAGTCGTTTGTCGTTTGCAGATTTGATACTTTCACATAAATAACACAGATAATGGAAGGAGCAAAATTGACACAGCCGAACTAATAAATTAGAAATTTTTTAACCTAAATAAATGATGTTTATAACAAAAAATGAAAGAAAAATAACTACATTCTTCAATACACATACTTGTAAAAGAGAATCGAAAAGCAATGTATATGACAACACTAGACGACGTCATCCACACTTTGCAACCATATATCATCGCTGTGGCTTGAGCACAGCCAAAATGACAAAAAAGTATTTCAGAAATACATTACTTAATTATGAAAATAAATTGAAATTATAAGAAAAAAAATTACTTTCAATGGAAAATGGAATAAAAAAATATAGCATGAAAAATAAACGAGAAAAAATTACTTCTCATTCGGAAATATGAATACTTGATTGAAAACTCATTATATTAGCTGGTAAATACTCTAAACCCCGTTTCACAGTCGAGCGTTTCCAACGCGAAACGTAACATACATTTTATTTGACGGGTGTTGATATTTCCAACGTAAACGGTTCGTCCGAATTCGACATTCACGGACGGAACCACATTGCGCGATGAATTGGAATTCGACCCTTTATCTTTATATGTGTAGATCCGTCCCTGAACGTCGAATTCGGAGAAACCGTTCTCGTTGGAAATGTCAACACCCGTCAAATCAAAATGTGATGTATGTTACGTTTCGCGTTGGAAACGCTCGACTGTGAAACGGGGCTCTGAGTATTTACCAGGAAATATAATGATTTTTCAATCAGGTATTTATATTTCCGAATCTGAAGTCATTTTTTTCGTTTATTTTTCATGCTGTATTTCTTCATTCTACTTCGCGAAAACGAGAGATTTTCGGTTTTTCGTGAAAAAATCGAATGAAGTTTGGAGTCCGAGAGCGAGATAAAATACCCGCGATAAAATACCGTTCTTCGCGGATCGCCCGAGTCCCCTTCCAAACTCCTAGTCCCTTGTCGAACGCCACAAAAAATTTGCGAAAAAAAAAACGCGCAACCGCCGATAACTCGATAACGGCCGAACCGATCGCTTCCGTTTTCGAACTGCTTCAAATAGACGTCGAGATGCAGCGATCCAGACCATTTTGCCCGCCGCATCGATCTGACGCTACCGTAATATAGCGGTCATACTAACTAAAGGAAGGAGGTCATGACTAACTTAAGGAAAATGGAAATTTACTTTTGAAATGAGATATATGAAAAACCTCGCCAAAAACACATACCGATCAAAAATCGCTTACCAAATTTATTATATATGATTTCGTTGTGGAGACTATAAGGGCGACCGTCCATATAGGCGATTTAAGTTGCATGAAAGCAAAAAATGGTCTAGCTCGAAAAGTACCCAGCTACCAGATATTCGATTTTTGACACTTTTAGGATGCACGCTTGAGAATGATTCGATTTATGGGAATTTTGAAAGGGATATCCCTTTTCATTCAGACTCTCGCTATGTACTCATATACATAGGTACAAACGCAAGAGATTCAAGATGTGGAGTATATATATTTTACGAAAGCGAAAAATACGTCGTGTACAGGTTCACTTTCAATTTAATTCGAATTGAGCCATAGTTTTATGTAGTCTGAATGAAAAGGGATATCCATTTCGAAATTCCCATAAATTGAACCTTTCTCAAGCGTGCATCGTAAAAGTGTCAAAAATCGAATATCTGGTAGTTGGGTATTTTTAGAGCTAGACCATTTTTTGCTCTCATGCAACTTAAATCGCCTATATGGACGGTCGCCCTAACTGAACAAATACATTTTAGTCAACGATTCAAGCTTGGAACAATTCAATTTAGTTTATTATATTTGTTAAAACGCCAATGACAAAACGTTGGTTTAGAAACGCGGAAGGTAGCAAATACCACGCCCCTATTCAAGTAATTTTACGCAACTTTCGTTTTCGAAACGTATATCTGGAGGACTCGAAAGTTCCGGCAGCTAACAACGAGATATTCGCAATATTCTATTAATCGAAACCTGAAGAATTGTGAATAGGTGATCTGTGCGTTATTTGTTGTTTAATTAATTTCGTTCATAAATTGTTTCTATTTCTATATATGATCTTGATTTGTCTGTATTAGGTTTCTCAATTTGTTCTTTAATTTAATCTTATCCACTGTTTTCTTTTCCATTTTGATAACGTGGTTCTCTTGAACCACTTCTTCATGTCTTTGTTTCAAAATTTTGTTGATGATTACTACTGAACTTTAATTCATTAAGCACATCACAGTTGCTGATTAATGCTGAATGATTTGCAACCAATTAAACCACTCAGTATATGAAGTTTTTTGAACTTTTTGGGAGCTAATTTCACGATAGAATCAATAGGTTCTCCGGTATAGTTCGAATCTGGTCTTCAGTTCATTGTATTATATGCTTCAATTCTTCCCGCTATACGTATCTATTGTTTCTTTACAAATCACTCGTTTCCAAGTACATTCTGTTATTCGCGATCGCCGCGTAGGATCCTAAAGAATTTCTGTTTCTGACAAATTGCTTCCCCTGAAAAATGTGTTCACCCAACTTCAAAAAGTCGAGAATGAGATTTACGGATTTCCGATACAGTTCTCAGGATGATCGATAATCCTTGGAAAAAGTAATAATTTACGGCATGTATATGTGGACGGTCCTTTTCAAAAGGTTCTCACATCCATCAAAACGTGCGTTCACTTCGAGGCAGTTACGTAAATATACCCTCGTCTGTTCAAGGGGCGATGCCTCGGTAAGTGACGTTTTTCATGGAACTATTGGAAATGTGTGAAAAGTATTTCATATTCAGATTTGGTTTCTCAGTAGTCGTCTATGTAAAAAGATGGCTTTAAATCCCGCCTCGATTCGGTGGAAATTTCCAGTAAATCCTCCTGCTTTGATATAAGAATGTGGAGGCGAAATAAACTGGTTCTCGAATTTTATGCAGGAGAAGAACGATGTTTCCCGAACACCTATTTGATTTTCATAATATCACTTGGCAAATTACCAACGAAGTCGTGAACTTTCCTACGGTTTTTCGAGCAAAGTTGCAGCGCTATGGCGTGCAAAAGGATTGAAAGAATTTTCATCAAGAGGAAGTATTGTATTAATCTTCAATGTTACTCGCTAAGGAGTCATCTAGACATCAACAAAGCGTTTCCACTTATAATATAACTTCAGTTCACGTTTGTAACAGGCATTGAAAGGATTGTTGACGACCTATTTGTCAGCAGAGCATGAATATATATATTTTCAGTTATCTCCTGATATTTTAAAAACTCCTAAAATAATAAAAAAAAAGATTTAATAAGCAATTGTTTCTTCATATCTTCTGACAATACATGATACTATTTAAAGTTCTGCGAAATCTAGTACGCATCGAAATTGAACTACTGTTTGGGCGGCCCGATCACTACATACGTATCGAATTTTTCTTCGATATCTCTAAAGTCGTTACGACAACAAAGAATATACGGTTGTATTACGTCGCTCTAGATCTCTTCATGCACACTAATATACCTCCATAACTATAACTGATTTCATCAATACCCGCACCGGTGAGTTTGGATAATGTCAGAGTCCGTTGGAATCATATTGAAATAGGGATATCCGTTTACAATTCAAAATAGAGAGGATGGCATTAATTTCGCTTTTCTAAAAACAGAATGAGAATCATACGATTCAATACCACACTCATGATTATTAGAAGCACTGAAAATTTATAAGATCAATGAACGCATCAGAAACGTATTGAAGATATGTATGACCAACTGGTAAACAAAAGTAAAGCTCTGATCAGATAACGAAAGCGTGATGATCAAGAATGTTGTGATCCAGTGTGGCATATACCAAGGAGATGGGCTCAGCCCTGTTTGGTTTTGTTTGGCTATAAATGCCCTAAGTTACCTGCCAATCCGGAGTGGAAAAGGCTTCGCCATTAAGAACCCTGACGGGAGCGAAATCATCATGAATCAACTTCTTTATATGGATGATATAAAATTGTTCGCAAAGAACAAAAACGACATGATGGGCATAATGAACACTGTTGCGAAGTTGACTAATGATATTGGGATTGAACTTGGACTCGAGAAAAATAAAAAGAGGGAAAGTGATAAATATCCAACCACTTGAGTGCATGATTGGTCAGATTTCAATAGATGCCCTAGATAAAGAAGAACATTACAAATATCTTGGCTTGAAACAATACCTCAATATAAATCATGAAAACATCAAGAAAGAAGTAACAATGAATGATGATGATTGAAGAAGATATTGAGAAGTGGATTGAACAGCAGAAATTTGATTACGGCCATAAAAACCTATTCCGTTCTCTTGTCATCTACTCTATGGGCATAATCAAATGGACAGAAACCGATGTTATACGTTTAGACAGAATCACAAGAACTATGATGACCAAGTTCAGAACACATCACAAGAATTCGAGTGTTGAGAGGCTATATATACCGAGAAGGAAAGGAGGCAGAGAAGCGGCATGGAAAGCTAAAGAACTACATGGAAGATATGCGGCAGAATTAGAAAAAACCAACACATTAGAAGGCACAAGATATCTAGAAAACGGTAAACTGTTTCTGAGACAGAGGGATTTCTTTGTGCTTTTCAAGATCAGGTGATTTCTACTAACAACTATAAAAAGTAAATACTTCAAGAATCTCGAACAAAAAACGATAGATGCCGGCTTTATGGTAAACCTGGAGAAACAATTCAACACATAACTACCGGGTGCACTACACTAGCCACATCAGATTATCTCACAAGGCATGATTTAACCTGCAAATTAGGCCACTTGTTCTCAGCTCGGAAAGACAAGCACGAAGTAGAAGCCCAAACATACTACAATTTTGAACCACCACCTGTACTAGACAATAGCAAATCGAAACTCTATTGGAACAGAACCCTCCAAACAGAAGCGTTGGTCAGAAATAATAGACCTGACATCACCTACATTAATAAAGAAAAAAGACAGGATACCTCATTGATGCATCACACCCTGCAGATCATAACTTGGAGCAGAAAGAAGCTGAGAAATATCTACCATTGGCAGGAGAAATGAAGATGCTGTATAAGCTTGACAAAGTAGTTATCGTTCCCATCACTATCAGCGCCAATGGTTTCGTCAGCAAGCAGACTACGAAAAAAGCACGGGAAGTCGGTATACCGCGAAGTGTCATCTTCAAGGCTCACCAAAGCACAGTCATCCAAACATGCTCCATAGTACGAAGAGTTCTCAACGGTCCATAGTGGAACTGTATTTGAAATGTAATTATTTCCTAGTTCTTACTCAATGTAAAACTCCTTTGAAATTCAATAAATAAAAATAATAATACAAATAAAAAAAATAATAATAATAACTTACTAAATCCCTTTAGACACTACATTGCGTATAGGACAAGTCAAATAAAGAAGAAAAGAAAAAAACTAAGTAAGTAATTACATAAATACTCATCAACTGAATAGAATGCTTTTTTAAGAAGATGGTTCATAATTTCCATCTTGAATAATTTCAAATTCAAAGATTTCACTGATAATGGTTTGATAACTTTATACTCTGGTATAAAGGAACACTCGAATCTATGAGTCGTATATTTAGGCAATAACAAAATTGGACCATTTCTTGTCTTATATTTATGATAACTTGATAGTTTCATCCACTTGACAGAATTTTCTTTAGCATATAGCAAACTCTTTAGAATATATACATGATGTTCGGGAAAATGTGGGAGATCTCTCGGATCCAGATTGAACATTGAAAAATAAGATAAGTTCCATAAATTTTTGTACTAGGTACGGCCTCCTAAGGGACGCCACTGGTAATCAATTTTTCTTTCAACTTTTAAACTGCATTTTTTTCAATCTAGTGGTTTTTTCGGATCGAATAACCTGAACTCAAACGTTTCTGTTCCTTGAATGTCTTTCGTAACACACTTTGCTGCAGACAAAAAAATTAGAAATCATGGTTTCTCTTTAATAAAAATAAAACATTAATCCTTTTAATTTTTTTTCTCGAAAAGGTTGATTTTATCGACAATGAACAAGAGTAACTTTTCTTCAGCTTGATGTTGCTTACCAGTGGCGACCTTTAGGAGGCCACTTTTGATTTAAAAAAATTCTTTTAGGCCTTTTTCATATAACTTGAACGCCAAAATAGCCAGCCAATGCTGTACCTTTCTCATCACTTTAGAAACATTCTGCGGGTATGAATTTCTTAAGTTTTTTGAACAAATGGAAGTCAGTTGGAACCAAGCGTGGACTATCTGTTAGTTTGCCGATGATATGTAAATTAATCGTCAACTCGTTTTCATTCGATTGTTATTGCGATTTTATTAATAGATACATAAAGTTACTTTGAAACAACACATGCAGCGGAAATATGAAATTTATAACGAAATATAATTTCATGGATATTCGGAGAATAATTCCATCATCTACCGTGATAAATCATATTCCATTTCTCGTTGATCAATATTTTATCGGATATTCGTGTTTATATATTTGCTGGAATTAGTTTCGCGAATTTTCTAATTTTAATCATGCAACGTCATGATAATATTGCTCGGTTGAACGATTCAAGGCATCAAATACCCAGGAATTTCTAGAGTCAGTTTTTCGCCGGAAAACCTCAATAACCCTCCGATGGAAAATACGGTCATCGTATTAGCATCCTAATGAATATTAAGCGCACCTCCAACTGTCCAACCACCTGCGGCACGCGCGCAAGCGTCGCTTTTCACGGGAAAATCGTGTGAAGCTTGGAATTTTCAGTATGTTCGGTTACCCCACAGGAGGTGCGGATCGAGGAACATTTGGATAAAGCGCCGTCGCTGTCGCACGAAACTTCTCCACGTTGCCAATAACCTTCGGAGTATCAGGTAACGATCCGGTAAAAAAAGAAATGATTTTTGTTTGGACCTTAGTTCACTGAATCTGTAGAAATATTTTTGGTATCATCGTTGAAATTTTGGTGTTTAGCTAATAATCATAAAACTATACATATACCTACCTTCATATACCCTTCATGTAAAATGGAAAACTCAGAGACTTCCTTAATTAGCATCCTAATTTCCTCCTTTACATTATGGCAATTATCTTCATGACCTTTATGTCTGGAATTCATTCCAACGCTTCTTCGCCTTCTTGTTCATATAACAGTACGCATTTTTTTAATGGCGATGAAAACTTCTGTTTTTTAATAAGTAAAACTTTAAATTTCCAGGCGATAATATCTCAACCCGTGTAGGATCAGTTGAGGTAAAGCCTGGAGGATCTCCAACCGTTTGAAGCAGTGGAATGCTGCCGTTGATTGAGCTTATCCACCTAACGAGGAAGGATTAATCACCGAAGATACTGTGGTTCCGAACATGGCAATCCTTCATTCTTGCTGCTGTTGGCGGTCCGTGAGACGTGGAAGTTTCGCCTGCGGAATTCACACTGCGGTAAGTCGAAAGTCTGGAATTTCTACCCTTCGAGTATCTGCGTTTTCTCGACAAACACGAGATTTCCATAAATTCCGACCGGTCGATTGCCCCTGTCAACAGAGGTTTTCTATGGAAATTTCGCATATTTTCGCTATATTTTTCGACGTCCTGTTTTATTTTATATATGCAAATGATCCACATGATGTTCATATGTAAATTTCGAACGAAAAACAGATGATCAGACTGTTTTTCATTTTTTGCCCTCGAAACTCAAGTATCGTCTTGGCTATTTATTATTTTTATTTGAAGTATCATCGTTTTGGAAAATAGACTTCATACTTAACCTACAGCGACTAGCTATGTGTAGCAAAATTATTCAAATTCTATTCCCGCGAAAGGAAGGGTGTAAAATTTTACCGACCGGAATGTGAAATTTTGGTAGCTTTATGACAAAATGTGAGAAATATCGAATGGGGTGAAAAACGGCTGAATTATGCCGTCTAGCGTCGCTTTCGCTCTTTTCGGAATTAACCCCCATCTCTTTGTATTCGCTTTTGTTATTAAATTCACCGGCAGTAAGTCTCCATTCTGTTGATGCTGTTCGTTATAGCACCCCTCTGGGTCCGGAAAATATGAAGGTGTGACTTGGCAGCACTTTATACAATTTGAAGGAGACGCGTAGAAATATATTCGTAAATGTATTCATGATGACTATATCGATCTTCTTCACTTTCGGTGCGAAAGAGCCTCAGCTTGATCGTTTTAATTTCTCTTTCTCATGTGCGTTCTACGTTTACGGATTTCTTTTTCCCGTGGTTTTGCACAAATAGAGGACGACGCGCTACGCACGATTCAAGTTGACACAATACAGGAAGAGCTGTTTTATGTTTTATTCACCATCTACCTAATATCGTGAAAGGTTAAGCCTGACTTGTATTTCTGTTTCATCTATCTGTGCCTGAAATAATTTGAGTGTAATTTGATTACATGTATTTCCAAAGTTCGTGTAATAATTTGTATCTGATGAGGGAGAGAAAAAATTGATATTTGAAATATTTTTTTGCTAAAACAGTATACCGCTCGAAAATTTTTTCTGTATTCAAAAAATTCTTGGCGAGGATCAAAAATGAGTACTTGGATGACCGAGCTTCGCTCGTTTGTCGTTATCTGTATCTACAGTACAGTCAGTGTACCAGACAAAGAAGCAACGTTACAGTCTTTGATTGCGAAACACCCAGCTCCATCAAGACCCTTGAGTTTCTCCAAAGAGCCATCTTCGATGTCATTGGCCACTTTCAATGATGACGAAGTCCGTAAAATGATTAACACATTCCAAGCCGAGCTGGTCCCAGGGATAGATGGCTTGCGACCACTATATTTGAAGGACCTTATATCGGAATCAGCCGGTAATCCTGGGTTGGAAGACCTCAGAGTGATTATAAAAGTATTTAATTTTGTAATGAACGGAAGTATAAACAAAGATATCTATAATATCCTCTTCGGAGCACCTCTCTGTGCAATCGGAAAAAAATATGGTAGAACACGACCAATTGCTTGTGGTCATTCTCTCGGACGCCTCGTTGCAAAGTTAGCATGCTCCAAATACTCCGAAAAAATTCGTAACCACCTCGCACCTCATCAATTAGGCGTTGCAACGAAGAGAGGCTGCGAAAGTGCCGTCCACACAGTTCGTGCGTACTTGAATGATCCTCTAAACTTCGACAAAGTTCTAAGCGAGAACGCTTTTAATACAGTTGAACGCGATTCTGTGCTAAAAGAGGTCCTAAAAATTACTCCGGTACTATACAACTTCTTATTAAAGTGCTACCGCGAACCAACATCCCTTTTTTATAAAGATACAATCATTTTATCCCAACGAGGAGCACAGCAAGACGATCCTAATTCCCCTTTGACCTTTAGCTTGGCCGTTCAACCAATTGTAGAGGCAATTGAATCCGAATTGAACGTATGGTACTTGGACGACGCTACCATTGCTAACAACGCGGAATTGGTACTGAAAGATTTCGAAACCTTGATCAAGCAAGCTGTCAAGTTGACAGTTGCAGTGAAGGCAACGGGAAACCACACTGCTTCATTTATTCAATTTCGCCAGGATATTATTATGGCGAAAAATAAATACATTACGACATTGACTTCCGGGATGCCTTTGAATGATGCAGAGGTGCAAGGAATTCCCCAAAATCTGAAAATTACAAAATCCAAACTGAGAATCGGTACATTGAACGTTAGAAGTCTTTATGCGGCAGGAAAATTCGAAATTCTTGTCCAAGAAACAAAACGTATGAGACTGATGATTATGGGTGTCGGCGAACTACGATGACCCGGCACAGGATCCTGCCGAATTGTTGACGGTATATTATACTACTCTGGCAGTGACGTCGAAAATAATTATCATAGAAACGGAGTCGGTATATTTATGAAAACAGAAATTGAAAAATATGTAAGAAACTTCATACCGATAAATGATCGAATAATAATTCTGCAGTTAAATGCTAGCCCATTTAATTTCAATATCCTACAAATATATGCCCCTACAGCAGAAAGAAAATATGACAATGAAGTTGAGATCTTCTACCAACAGTTAGATGAGATACTCGGATGTCTAAAACAAAATGGAATCACTTATGTTCTAGGTGATTTTAATGCAAAAATCGGTGAAGGACGAAGATCTGACCTAGTGGGTGAATATGGTCTTGGCGAGAGCAACGTTCGTGGTGATAGATTATATGGATTCTGTGAGGAAAACGACTTTGTAGTTACAAATACATGCTACAAATTACATAAACGTAGATTACATACATGGAAAGATCCAGGCGATAATGATACACAAATAGTAAGGAATCAGATTGACTACATACTGATTAATAAACGATTTAGAAACTGCGTCAATTAAGTCACAACATACCCGAGTGCAGATATAAGTTCAGATCACAATCCATTGATTGCCGACATCAAACTCAGATTGAAGAGGTTGAACAGAGGTACTCAGCAACAAAAGTTTTCTATAGAAGACGTTAATATGGAAAAATTAGAAAAAGCATGAACATGGAGCTTTGTGAAATGACAACTCAAGACACCGTCAACGAAACATGGAAATTGTTTCAAGAAAAATTGTCTGATCTAATGAAAAAACACTCAATGATCAGGAACAATAGAAAAAAACATCGCTGGATGATTGAAGAAATATTAGAGCTTATAAAACGAAGAAAAAAGTTTGAAAATAATATAGTAAAGAGAAACAAAGAGAGATAAAGAGAAAGATACGAGTTGCAAAAGAGAGATGGATGTTGACTAAATGTCAAGAAATGGAGGAGTTGGAGAAAAAGCATGATATATTCAACTTATATAAAAAAGTTAGAGAAGTTTCTGTCTTATATAACCACAGGAATCCTAATTTGCTCTTAGATAAAACAGGCAAACCCATTATTGACGAAGAGGAAATATTGAGAGTCTGGAGTGAATATATTGCTGAACTTTTTGAAGAAACCACACCAAATGAACCAAATAATATATACAACGATGAAGGCACAGAAATTCTAAAGTCCGAAGTACTTTTTAGTGTGAGATCTGCTAAAACTGAAAAAGCCACTGGACCTGACGATATACCAGTAGAGCTCTTACAAATGATTCATGAAGACAATATCATGATTTTGGTTAAACTATTTATTAATACATAAAACACATGTGAAATACCAGAAGAATGGTTAAAATCTATATTTACTGCAATCCCAAAAAAACAACGCCCAAAAAAATGCAGTGATTATAGATCAATAAGTCTCATAAAAAAGTTTTTATTAATACCATACATCGGAGAATAAGGAGCAAATGCGAAGAAGATTCAGATTTAGGAACTCTTTTGGTACCAGAGAGGCAATGTTCGCTTTAAACATACTGCTTCAAATGAGTTGTGATCAATGCAAAGATGTCTTTGTGTGCTTTATCGATTACGAAAAGGCGTTCTATAGGGTACAACATACTAAACTAATAGATATTCTGAGTAACACTGAGGTTGACGGTAAAGATACGCGGATTATTCGAAACCTGTATTGGCAACAACGGGCTATGATACGTGTCCATGGAAAATTAACTGATGATTGTCGTATTCGGCGGGGCGAGAGACAAGGGTGCATCTTGTCAACAATGTTATTTAATTTATACTCAGACATCGTTTTCAAGAAGGCTATGCAGAACCAAGAATATGGAGCTAAAATTAATGGTGTACTCATCAACAACACTCGTTATGCCGACGACACAGCCATTCTTTGTGATAGTCTCCAAGATCTACAACATCTTTTAGACTCAGTTAATATAGCAGGAAAGGAAATGGGGTTGAACATAAATGTCGAAAAAACGAAGTTCATAATATTTAGCCACCTTTCATACCCAAACGCTTCTCTACAAGTGAACGAGCAAAATATCTCAAGAGTACCTCATTTCAAATATCTCTGATGTTACCTGACAGAACAATTTGATCCAGATAAGGAAATAAAATGTAGAATTGAAAGAGCTCGCACAACATTCAAAAACATGAAAAAATTATTTTGTAATGACGGTCTGAATTTAAAACTTCGTCAAAGACTGGTGAAATGTTATATATGGCCTATGTTATTATATGGAGCCGAGATCTGGACCCTTAAGGCTACCACGATCAGGCGTTTGGAGGCATTTGAAATGTGGCTGCATAGACGCATGCTCCGAATCCCGTGGGTTGCTATGCAAACGAATTACGCCGTTTTAAATAGAGCAAATGTCAGTCGGGAATTGTTGAAAACGGTAAAATGTCGTAAAATTGCATATCTAGGACATATCCTTAGCGGTAAGCGTTAGTATATTCTTCAACTGATTATAAAAGGCAAAATAGACGGTCGCAGAGGAGTTGGAAGAAGGCGGATATCTTGGTTGAAGAATATCCGTGAGTGGATTGGAATACGTGACATTCAACCCAACTACTTTTCAGAACAGCTCAAAACAGAGATAGAGAGACTCGCCACAATGATTGCCGACGTCAGGGAGACCTGACAAGGTACGAGAAGAAGAAGAAAAATATAAGACTGGAAATCAATACATCTTACTATTACTTCTGTTCCGGAACATCCATTCCTGAGATCCTCGATCGATTCCTGAGGATTTGTCCAAACATTCGTTTGATCAGCAGACAGGAACTGGATCAGCTCGGATTTCCCATTTTCGATGAAGGATATCAAAAGACTTTTTACTCAAAACCCTATTAACGGGAGCTCCTCATCCAACAACTGTCCAACTTAAACTCTCACATGGCTTACTTCTTACTACGAAGCTGTTTATTCATTCCCAAACTAGCCTATTTTCTGCGTACGTGTGCCGTTTGGAAACACAGTGAATTGGTCAATACTTTAGATTCATTGTTACTATCATCATTCACTTCGTTGTTCAGCCTGAACCTTGACAATTCTCAATGGAGACAATCTACTTAATCTGTGAAAGATGGTGGACTCTGAATTCGTAAGATCAATGACATCGCCCTTCCTTGCTTCTTGAGTTATATCTTTGGCGTTAAAAAACTTATGTCTACTCTTCTTCCCTATACGGACATCGAAGCTCTTTTACGCTTAGAGAAAGAAGCTATTGACGGGTGGAATGGAATATCACAAACACCGAAATCCCTTCTTTGCCTTCAATCTAACAAAGCTCGGACAAAATCAACTTGCAACGAATCAAAAACGAGGTATCCAAATATCGGAACTTTAATAGACAGTCGCGACTTCCAAACATGCCTAGTTTTAAGATTGGGCTGCCAGCAATACCAACCACATAAATGTATATGTGGAAGCGGTGTGGATACTGATGGACTTTATGGTTTAAGCTGTAATAGAAGCCAGGGTCAGTTGTCACGTCATTATGAACTAAACCAAATACATAATTCAGCGTGCATTATCCTCCATCAAAATTGCATCAACATTAGAACCCTCACGACTACTTCGCGACGATAGCAAATGCCCCGATGGAGTTACACTAGCCCGTTGGATGAAAGGAAGACGCTTAATATGGGATGTAACCTGTGTCGATGCAATGGCTACATCCTACATCCAAGTAACTTAACAAAAGAAGGGAGCGGCGGCTGAAACTGCAAATAAGAAGAAGCATTCTAAATACCAAGCGCTCAAAGATGACGAATTTGTATTTGTGGCCTTGGCATTTGAAACTTTAGGACCTTGGAGCTTTTTGTCTAATTCTTTCCTGCACACGGTTGGAATCAAGTTAATACGCGAAACGGGAGATCCTAAAGCTCGTGAATACCTTTTTCAGCGGCTCTCGCTTGCTATTCAAAGAGGGAACGCTGCGAGCGTAGGAGGAACAGTTCCAAACCAACAAGGACTTGAAGAAATATACATATTATATTAAAAAAAATTTCAAAATTTTTTGATTATTGAAAATTTTGTATTATATCTTAAACAATTTTTTTTGGATACACCCGGTTTTCAAGGAAAAAACACTTCTATATCGACAAGCTGGGCCGAGCAAATCATCGTGTGTATTAACTTCACAACATATTCTTTTTAACGCGCGAAAGGATCTAAAAATACGGTTTTTGATGATTTCCCAGAAAATTACCAGAATAAGATACATAGTTGTATAGTCAAACTATCATTATTTTAGTGAGTATTTTAATACCATTAAAAAGAAAATTGGTGTTATCATTCGAAAGAATTGAAATTTTGACCTTTTGAAATATGCGAGTTCGACCCAAGTTTTGGAGCAGTCTGTACCAAGATAGCGTGAGAAAAAAAAGTCATTCGAGCGAACGTACCTGAAATATTCTAGGATAGTTTACATTATGTTTTGAATTGAAATTCCAAAAAGAATGCAAATAGTTTTGTAAAAATGGGAGATTGCGAAAAATTTTTCGGATGAAACATTCTGCAAATTTAACGAGCCTTCCAAATAAGTCGAAAAATACAGAATATTTCATTTAAAATAACGAAGGTGATCAACTTCCGGTATAACCGGAATATTTAAGAACTAAAGATCACGATCTCAAACAATGATGTACAAAATTTCATTAAGATTGTGGCATTAGGTTCCTAAAATCCTCTTATGATTAAGGTAATGTGAGACATCCTGTATAGTAATTGGGCCGGCAGCACAGACGCGGCCGAAAACCGCGCCCCTTTTGGCAAGTCTAGTTGTACCTAGCGCATCATCAGAAACTAAGACTAAATAGTTTTTTTTTGGAAACTTTTACAACGTAATCCTTCATTTTCGTCAGTTTGAATATTTCCATCGATGATCCTGTTGCAGATAAATACATGCAATTTATTGTAAAATCCAAATTCACCAAAATTACGGTTCCCATATTACAGAATTGAGAATTCGGAGTAAATTCTTCACTAATATTATGTAGTTCAACTGAACGAAAACAACTCATCATTCCATTTTCAATCAGTTATTGGCATTGCTCAAATCAAAATCCGTCTTTCTAAAAGGATATACCTACTATTAGTTTCCATTCCATATTCCTCGACGGATTTCCTTTTTAATCCGCCGTTTCTTTGCCAGTCGAACACTCCATCGTTAGCTCTAATGATACTCACAATTAGCGTCGAATTGGCTACCACCCAATACGAAACGAAGGAATTCTGGTTCATCGAAAGTTCCATTGATGATCGAATCGCCAGTTTTCCAAATTTATAATTCTTACTCTGTTTCTTCATTTAGGTCGTCGAAATTTCCATTTGAAAATTTGTTCTCAGCTTGACAATACTCGCTGACGCTGTTGGTTAATAAATATTTCTATTCCACGAATTGAAAAACATCTGCAAGGACAATAAAAGCCTTCGATTTTCATGTTATTGCAATTTTATATCGATTTTTGTGCATTTTCTAGGAAACCAAAATCCGTATGCCCGTACGTTTTTTTTTTTTTGATAATTTTCTGTAAACTGTCATTCAACGCGAGAACTTATTCCGGAGATATTTATGACAAAACACTTTTCGGTGGATACAATACAATAACGCTTTCGGAACTTTTTGTGACGAATTGTCAGATCGAAAGTCTGCGGCGTCCCAGCATATAAATTTCCTTCATTCTGATACAGCATAATTTTCTTCCAATTAATTTTCGAAAATAACAGAAGAATTTATTTAAGCTTTTAAATGTCAACCATTTTTTCTATATTTTTCATGATCATCTGTATGTATTTTTCAACATTTTCATGAGGATCTTCAGTTATTCATCAATGAAGAATTTAAATATTCTATTTTCAATTCATTATTATGTTTCAATTCATAACGTACTGCGATATCAATCAGTTAGTAATTGTCAAACTCGTGTCTAATAATCATGATTTAAATAACATATCGCGAGTTCAATTTGATATTTGGAGTAATTCTCAAGAAGCAGTTCAGCAATGCAGGGAAGGATTTCCCAATGGGGAAATTCCGACACATCACAAATTCATTCACCCGGAAGAAAATTTAAAAACGGTTGATAACGTTGAACTAATTGGTCAAAATAAAATAAAACAATTTGATATTCAAATATTATTTCATGAACTATTGAAAATTATTGTCAAAGATACAAATTGATGTATTTGATGAGATTTTCAACGACAAAATTTCGTTTTTCAATTTTGGTTGACAGATAACAATTTCACAGCATTGTTCGTTTTTCATTGTGTTTTCTTCAGTAGATATGCCAGGATAGTTTTGAGCCAAAATGAGGAAGTGATGCTACACAAAACTACACTTCGCGTGAAAATTAAGCGTAAAAAAAAATTTAAGAATTATTTGATCAAAAATTTTTTGGAGCACCCGTTGCCATGCAATTCTTGGATAAAGTGGATAAAGCACAAAGAAACAATTTTCCAAAATTTTTATTTCACTCTAAAGACCTAGACCAATACTCAGATCGCATAGCCAGTTTCTTAAGCTTCAATATGCTTTTCACGAGAGTCACATACGACCATTTTTTTTGAGATATCGAATTTTGAATTCAGAACGATCCTTTTTCATTCAACTGCCGATATCTCTGAAACTACTAGCGAAGGGATAGGAGGCTTCGTTTTTTGCAGAAAATCTCCTTCAAAAATCTGTCATGCTTGACTGAAAAAAATTTTCTTTCCACCTGTAACGTTAACGTGGAGAAACATAATGAATATGCCATTTTCCCTTTTTTTGGTTGATCGACTGTATGTTCAGCAATATTGGGTGAGAAGTTTAGGTTATTATCAAATTCATCAGCCCAACCCCTTCCCCCATTTTTAGATATATCGGTTCAGCGGTTTTCCTGGACCGATTGATTGAAATTTTGAAAAAATTGAGGGAACGAGATTTTTGTTCCTTAAACGTGACTCAATCTTTCTTTGAAATCAATGATGTGATTGTTTTTTACTCTCCATTCAATTTTGAGTTTTCGGAAGATTGATTGAGAAAAAACAATTCGAAAGAACTTTTCAAAACTTCCGGTACTTTTCACAAAAAATATTCTTGAGAATTGAAGAGAAATAGAAAAAAAAATTCCTCACGTTTGAAAAAATTCCGTGAACGTTTCTTCAAAAATATCAAAAAATCAAAACAAAAACAATTTTGAAAAATTGAAAAAAATTACATTAAACCACGAGGACATTTTGAACCTCTCTTGGTCTTCATAAATTTTTGAAAATCCTTTTTTTATGTTTTCGCTATTCTTTGAAGAACATTTCACTGGATTTTTTCAATCGTGAGAAAAAATTTTCTTCAAATTTTTGAAAATAATTTTTGTGGAAACTTTCGAAAAAAATCAATCTTCCGAAAACTCAAAAAAAAGTAGAAAGTAAAAAAAATGGAACTATTGATTCTTTAAAAGAGAGCCACACTCAAGGAAAAAAAATCTTGTTCCCTTAATTCATTCATAATTTCAAACAATTTGTCCAGGGAAACTACTGAACTGATAGATCTAATAATTTAGGGGGGCCTTTGAGGTACATTAGACTGATAAATTTTCTCATTATCTAACCTTCTCCCCCCCAATATTGCTGAACATACAGTCGATTAAGAAAAAAAAGGGAAAAAAGCATTTTTTGCTCCTTTTTCGCCTTAGGGTTTCAGGTGGAGAATAGTATATTATTTTATAAGGATTAAAAGTGCATATTTTTAACGAGCAATATTTGCAGTTGCGATGCGGAGTGCAGCGCAGCCGAGCGACGAGTAAAAATAGGCACTTTTAGTCTGTATGATATATACTATTTTTTCTCCAATTAATTAAAATAAATTTAGTTATTCACAAATTGTTCGAAAATTGTTAGTGATAATTTCAGTGGTGCTCTGAATTTTGGCAAAAACTGTTCCAATTGTACATTCAATATCACTATAAATAACAAATAAATACCTATAAATAGTTGCCCAATCAGTTTGTTTCACTAAGTTTGTAAGAGACAATGTTTTTTCCTTCAAATTTCAATTAGAGAGCTCAAATGCAATTACTTTTAGTCCTATGATTAAAAGAAGCGTCTTTAATTCTAGAATTGAAAGTGTTGCTAAGCAACAAGCAAATTTTTGTACCGTAAGAGAATTAATGGCTTTTGCACCTGAAACTAGTACAAAAATGTCAACATTTTTTGACGGTTGGAGAAAAAAAAATTTTTCTGATGAAACATAATAGATTCTTGAAAGAAATTTTCTGCGAAAAACTAAACTTCCTAACCGCTCGCTAGACGACTAGTAGTTTTAAAGATATCGACAGTTGAGTGAAAAAGGTTCCTTTTGATTCATAATTCAATATCTCAAAGATAAATGGTCATATTTGACTCTCGTGAGAAGTAGGTTGAAGCTGAATAAACATCCTATGCGATCTTTGTATTGGTCTAGATCGAAAAAATTTTTTCATGCCCGCAGAGTGGAATGAAAATGTTGAAAATTTTGGAAATTTTTTTCTTTGTGTTTTATTGAAGAATTGCATGGCTACTGGTACTCCAAAAAAATGTTTAACCAAAAAATTCTGGAATAAGAGTGTTCAAACTTGAAAAGCTATTTTTCTTATTTTCTGTACGACCATTTTTCACGAAAATACAGCCTGCTGAAAATTGCCAAAAAATTTACAAAATTACAAAGGTACATAATTAATTTTTGCATATAATTCTTTACGATGATCATAAACATCTCAACATCTTTTTGCAAATTTTTTTTGTCGGTGTTAATCAATCTGTTTGTTCACATATCGTCGCTGTATATCGGTGTTCCATGAATTTTAATGAATAATTATTAATTATAAGTTTTGACAGCTGTTCTTTTTCGCTTAATATCGAAATTAATATTTTTCATTAGAATGAATTCAAAAAAATATATGGGAGATGATCCCCTGATCAACAGGGCCTATACTGTTCCTCGAACGGCTGAGCTCCAGGAGAATCATCACTTGGAAGACCGGTCCTGGTTATCAAAACCCTCCCGGTCAGAGAGCAATAGTTTAGTTTCGTTATTGGATTTGAATGTTGAAGGAATTTATAAGGACAAGAGTGATTATATTTGAAAATTAGCAAGAGACCATAAGGTGGAAGTATTCTGCCTACAAGAGACTCACACAAGAACAGATGAGCAACTCCGTGACAGGGGGACAGAGGGAAGCCCCATTTATGGTTTTGCATGTTATGTTAAGCTATCGACAGTTGGCAATATTTCATCTGATACGCTAAGTTGAAATCAATGGAGTCTTCGTTATTGCTTTTAAATGTTGAGGAGTTTCTTTTACAAATATTTATAAACCACCAAATAACGTTTGGCCTGTAAATTTCCATGTTATCTTCCCTCATCCTTCTGTATATTGCGGTGATTTTAATTGTCACCACAATATGTGGGGTTATATATGTTCGGATAGTAATGGATTGGCGTTGGTAGATTGGTTAGAAAGGAATGATTTACACCTGATCTTTGATGCTAAGGATAGATGCTAAGATAGATATAATCCAGATTTGTGTATAGTGTCATCTTCTCAGTAAGACGTAGGGTGCTCGATGGTTTTCCTCGTAGTCATCATAGGCATGGACTGATTTGCTTAGGTAATCTAATTCATGTTGCTAGCTCATTGAATAAACCACGGTGGAACTTTAAAAAGGCGAAATGGGACGGTTTTAAGAATGAAGTTGATACGAATATTAGATGGATTCCCCCTACTCGTGCAAACTATAACAGATTCGTTGGGCTAATTAAAAAAGCAGCGAAAGAGTTTATTCCAAGAGGTTTCCGTCAGAAATATATTCCAGGTTGGTCTACTGAAACTGAAAATCTCCAAATCGTGAGACGGGAGAAGAGCTATTGAATGCTATCAATAATGGTCGAAAATATAAATGGAATTCATTGGTTTTTGGGATTAATTTCACCCATTCAAGTAGGAATTTTTGGGATTTGTTACGTAAATTAGGTGAAGCTACTCAGATTACTAAGTTATCTTCCAAAATAGACCCAGAGGTTGTCATTCGTAGGTTAATTAGGACCTCAAATTCCACCAAAGTAGAGAATTCAAAAGCACAAGATATGAAGGAGAAATACACAAATTGAGAATTTCTACACTTGTTGCAGAGACTTTATCTTGCCCTTTCAATATGAATGAATTAATTTCGGCGATCAGTTATACGAAATCTAGAAAAGCAGCCGTTTTTGACGGGATATATCCCGAGTTCATGAAACATTTAGGACACATAACATTGAATTGATTGTTGTTATTTTATAATAATATCCTCAGTTCTGGACAATTACCAGCTGAATTTAGAAAAGTCAAAATATTCTCAATTCTGAAATAAAGTAAATTTCCTTCTATTGCAGAAAATTATCGTCCGATAAGTTTGCTGAGTGTTCCATTTAAAATTTTGTAACGTTTGATCTTTCTGAGAATAGAACCAAATATCAAAGGGATTTTACAGAACTGCCAGGGAAGTTTCAGAAAAAAACAGAAATTGTTCAGATCAGGTTCTCAGTCTTACTACTTTTATCGATTTCAATAATGAGTAGAAAACTGGAACTTCATTTGTTCGGCGTATGATACGGTCTGGAAAGGCGGGTTAATTTATAAACTTTATAATCACTTACATTGTGGAAAAATGGTTCGTTTGATAAAAAGTATGTTGAGCGACAGGAAAATTCAAGTTTTCATTGATGACAAGAGTAGCAGATTCCGAATTCGGAACAATGGTATTCCACAAGGATCAGTCTTGAACCCTCTCATTTTCAATCTTTATTTGAGTCCTCTAACAAAATACGAGAAATTCATTTATGCCGATGACATTAGCGGCTCAAGATAATAAGTTCGAAAAACTTGAATGTTTTCTGAATGAAGATTTAAAATATTGAGTGATTATTTCATAGAGTGGTGTTTACGTCCTAACTCTTCTAAAACAGAAGTTTCTTGTTTTCATTTGAACAATAATCAAAAATATAATTAAAAAATTAAAAGTATCGTTAAATGATACTCTTCTAGTACACAATTTTACACCTAAATATCTCGGAGTTAAACTAGATTCCACTTTAACTTTTAAATATCATTTAGAGAATCAAGGCTCAAAATTGAAAACAAGAAACAATATTCTCCAAAACATTAGCTGGTTCTTCATGGGGAGCTGATGCCAATACTCTTCGTACCACATCTCTAGCCTTAGTTTATTCTGCGGTTGAATGTTACTGCCCAGTATGGTTCAACAGTGCCCATGTTAATAAACTTGATGTACAACTCAATCTTCCCATGAGAATTATAAGTGGAACGATTAGTTCTACCCCATTATGTCGGTTATCAGTTCTTTCTCATATAATTCTATCTCCAATCCGTAGAAAAGTAGCAGTGATGATATCTTGGAGTAAATATCATTCGTCCCCAGATATGTTTAACATCATGAGTTATATTCCTGATACAAGAGGCAAGAGGTTGAAATCTCGTAAGCTCTTATGGATGAATGAATTTCTTTATTTTGATGAGAATGCACAGGATATTTGGCAATCCGAATGGAATTCGGTAAATGTATTCCATAAGTGCTTGATTCTTGACCCTTCTAAAGAACCCCAAGGGTTTAATCTATCTAGAAAAATTTGGTGCACCTTGAATCGTCTTAGGACTGGTCATGGTCGTTCTAATAGCATGATGTATAAATGGGGCTTTGTTGAAAGTCCAATGTGTGAATGTGGAGAAGAAGAGAAAACTATTGATCATCTCGTTAATCTGTGCTCAATATATAAATTTCGTGATGGTTTTGAGAATATTCATTCAGTATCTTTTGAGTTTTTGAAATGGATTATCAGTTTTGAAACCATATAATTCTCGCAGATTTCTTTTATGATTTTCGTTCTATCTCTTTGAACATTTAACTTCTCAGTTATTTTTTATTTTTCAGATAATCG
This sequence comes from Novius pumilus, assembly GCA_020654155.1. Lineage (NCBI taxonomy): Eukaryota > Metazoa > Arthropoda > Insecta > Coleoptera > Coccinellidae > Novius > Novius pumilus. The sequence goes on along the minus strand of JAIFOV010000010.1, from coordinate 624,691 downwards.
AGATTTCAATTTAACTTTCGGAATAGAAGAAGGAAAATAGAAGAATACAAGTAAACTCAACAAATTGTAGGAGGCAAAATTCTAATTCTTCTATTTTTTCGTTTAGATTTAAATTCAAATAGAATAGAAAATCCAATAAAATATGAAAACAACATTATTCTGATTAGGCATCTTGTTTACAGAAACACGCTATTTGATACGTTTCAGAAATGAGAAATTCATACGTATAATTTGGATTGTTAACTTTCCGAAGTGAATCCACAGAAGCACAAAGGAAAAACTTGATACCGCATTTATGTTATAATTAATAAAACGGGAGTTCATATCTTATTCCTCATAAAACGAGTTGACTCATCCTTTACATCAAATATGCCATCAGAACGCCACTAACGTCAACTAAAGCCGGGTATCCATTTGACATGAGTCCAAGCACAATTTACATGATTGTCAAGTATTTGTTGATTGTCGAAACTCCGACATTAATTAAACTTGGATGCTCCAACTCCGAACTGGTAAATATCGTCGTATTGTTTGTTTTGTTCGGAGAGCTACTCAACTAATTTAAATAATCTAATTAACGAATTTCTGAATTCGGCCTCTACCTCGCGAAAACGGAATAGTTCGCGGAAAGTGTACCGTCAAATTCTTATGTTTCCGTTATATGTTGAAACGACCTGTCTTTGTACATTTCGATTCCTTCATTTCATCTTAATTCGATCAAGCTCTTTGTGGAGAAATCGAGTCATAAAATCCAATTTAACTTTTCGTGGAACGAATACCTCGAAACATTGAATCGACTTTGTGAACTTAATGAAATGAAAAATGAAAGAAGAGGAATCATCCGCGTACAAAAGTGCCCCGATAAGAAAATTAAACAATAACATGACCTTACTCGTGAGTCCTCTTGTATATACAATGGAAATGAAACTGAAAAAAATCGTTCATCAGAGATTTTCATAAAGTTTCAGCAGTTAAAAATTGAAATATAGAAAATTCAAATGAGTCCGCTTTCACCGCGTCATTGACGAAAGATCGTTTCAGAGCATACAAAGTTCTGAGTGAATTTGTAATTCAATTTCCCCGGATAGATTTCGTGCTTTAAATGTCTTTCTGAAGTCAAAAAGATTCGAGGGATACCGTTTCTCCTTGTCGACGGAAAAATCGATGAGAAAGCAGCGGCCTTTTACAAACTAACGAGTCTACGATAACGTTTTTGAGTAGAGCATGATGCCCGATGATTAGAGCGGATAACGCCGGCGACCTACCCGAATAGCGTTCACGTGTTCAATTTCGAAACGTATTAACTTGTGCACAACTCACAAATTTGCGGTTTCAATAACTTCATGTTCTATTAGTGAACCGCAGGCGTACACCGACTGCCATATACAAGACAAATCCGGCTGCTGTTATTAGTTTTGAATTCAGGACTCGACCCGGTATGCCCGTACTGACCAAAATTTCAGCCATGGATAACCACTACTCCAACTTATTACCCTAGACCTTTCCAACAAGTTAATCCCATTATTATTCACACTATACGGAATGTATCGAGGTGAAAGGTGGATGCTCGTAAACTAGATGAGTCTGCAAATGTAGTTACATTCAGTTTTCGCCATTCCGGTGTTTTCCATTTCACTTTCCGTACCTTTCCTTTAAAATGGAAGTGCTAACTTTTGGCTCCTGAATTCAGATCCCACTCTATCAACATAATTCTGCAAATGGTTGGTCATTGTAACTCACCATTTTTTTTTTCTGTGTTGGAGTTAATATCGTTACAAAGATCCGACTCTCTCGTTTACTGGAGAAGTTGCAATCCAATAACAGGTAATAGGTTGTATATCTGATAAATTCAATAGGTTGCACCACAGATCGATTATGTACTTACGAACCGTTGGATATTTCAACGCAAATCCAGAGAATTCATTTACTCATGTTCGATTAATGGCAATATATTTTCTAACTGTTTAGTTAGGAGAAGGAGTCGTATTTTTTAAATTACAAAAATAGGCATGTAGGATGTTTTTGGTCAGGAAATGGCACTTATCTATCTACTTCATTCAAATGTTATGATTTCTTCAAATTTTGGGATTTAACTTTCAATATTGTTAAGATCCTTGATCAAAAATTGGATTGTAAGAAATGTTCAACCAAAGAAATGATACATACCGAAAAAGAAACAAACCTTGTCAATTTTAAAACATATATCGATAATTTAAGATAATTTATATCTGATTTATTTTTTAATAAAATCATAAATTGGGCAATTGACATTTTTTCAATTTAGTTATTATTTTAAATATTGGGCTGTCCTGTACCTAAGCAACATTATTAAGACCATCGAACTGTCAATTCACACAATTAAGCCTGTATCGAAGTTCTTTCATATTGTTAAATACGTTAAAAACTAGGCATAATGAATCATTCTTCCATTTACCCTTTTTGACTGCAGATTGAAGAGAAACTTGAAGATATTCCTTGACTAGTGAAAATGTCAATAATTGTCAATTCCAAAAATGAATGATAAAGCCGTAACTGTCTCAATCGACAGAATGAAAGCAGCTTATTTGTTCTCCGATAAAAGAATTAGAACTACGTCCATCAAAAAATCCGCGCTGCAAAGAATGGAATATAGTTACATACTAGAAGATCCACATAACCTGAAGGCGACCCGAAATCGAGAAAAGTACGATTAATAAGAATACCAGTGAGATTTGTTAAAGAACTATCATACAGGGTGAGGAAAAAATAAGGAACCTCGAAAATTTTCTGAGAATTAGACATAATAAAATAAAGCAAAGGTTACGTCCCCAGTAACTTTGAACGAGGGATCTAGTGGTGACATTGGGTTTGACCTTGAACTTCGGTTTTAAGGTCATTTCAAGGTCAACTTAATTTTTTCTTGAGCACCCTTATTTTTTATGTCGGAAACAAAATGAACGAAGAATTTTGCGTTCGTATGTCTTCTTAGGTTTGAGGTTAACACACCTCTAGAGTTCAAATAATGGTTCAAGTATGCCAACTTTTCATTTTGTTGCAATCTGGTGAGATTAGTTCTTCTTTTAGCTTAACCCAGGAACAACGAGGTGGAAATTGAAGATTTCAGGTCCCTTCGGTGTGCTTTTTGGAGTGATTTCTCCTTGCCTCTCACTTTCGAGGTGCTCTTTCGAAGTTACTAGGGACATGACCTTTGTTTTTGTTACGCAACTAATCTCGTCAGATTTCAGTGAAATACTGAGGTAGCATAGTTTTACCTTCATTTGACCTGTAGGGGTCTCGTTAACCTCAAAATCTGAGGTCTTATCCAGACGTAAAATTCTGCGCTCTTTTCGATTCCGGTATGATAATATTGGTTTTCATTTGAAAAATTGAATTGACTTTGAAATAACCTTGAAATTTAGGTTCAAGGTCAAATCTAAGATCACCTCTCTCGTTCAAAGTTGCTAATCTTTGTTTTTTTTATTATGACTAATTCTCAGAAATTTCACCCTGTATGTAATGTATTTATGTGAGATTCGTTGACCCTTCAATAACATCTTAGAATCAATAAGATGAGATACGGTTCGTAAACGGTGTTAAAACGTAGAATTGTCGGCACTCCAAAAAATTAGCAAAGAAGTTTATGTAGGTAGGTACGTTCGTTTCTACTTATTAAACCTTCGGAAAACTGATTTTCATTAGAGATTCAGATGAGCTGTTGTACAAACATTGTATATAAGGATTTTTAGGTTTAATTTCTAATTTTGTAATTTTAATTGTTATTTTGTAATTACAGTAATAAACTGCATCTGACGAATTTAGATTTGTTGAGATAGAAGAAAAGACGGACATATATGTAGATATATTGAATAAACTTAAATAACCTTCCTCTTTTAAATTCCATATGTTTATTTTTTTGCTCTTTTTGTTTTGAATATACAGTGTTGTAATTGTTTCACTTTGAAGGGGGTAATGTAGAAACCGCATTCATGTTACAGAGTATAGTAAGTTAGGAACCACAATATGTTTTCGAATATAGAGTTCTATTACTAGAATATTGTTTATATTATCCATTCATACCTGCCGTTGTAGTATCGAAAAAAAATCACGCTTAGTAATCAGACGAAAATGTTGTACCTAATACATACGAAATAAATCATTCGGAAACAAATCGGTTTTAATTAACAGAGATTCATTAACGGAACCACTAAAAGGTCATTGCGAATTGTTTTTTGCCACGAAGCATCAAAATTGTAATCCGCCTTTAGAATTAACAAATTAGTGATGAATTGTTGGAAAGGATCTGTGAGCGCAAATCACGCATCGCAGAACATGTCAGTGTTTCGTTTTTTCTTTCCCCCTTTTTTCGAATTTAACTTTAGGTATATACGATAAAATAATTCTGAACAGACAAATTTCAGCGTTCTTCCAATCATATTTTGTGCACGATATCAAATCGAAAACAACCAGATTGATGTTCTGAAAAGTCGGATGTGATTCATACCTAAACTGACCATTTATTCTTTAACTCAAAACGGGACAGTTTTTATACCTCAGTTAGCAGGTTAACAATGAAAATAAACACAATTGTTTAATTTATTTAGAAAAAGTGTAACTTAATACAATTAGTATTCACTATTATTATATTCATATTGATTATAATTATTTTTATGATAACAAGTATAACAAAATAAAAATCAATCACCAGTTCACCAGCTTTATTAAAGCAAAGTTCCTCTGACAGTAATAATTAAATTATATGCAACATTTTTTTTTGTAATTGTATTTATATTTGTCAGAGGAACAAATTTGCTTTAATAAAGTTGGTGATGATTTTAAATAAGAATAAAATTCTTGGCAGGTTTTTTTTATATTGACCTTAGTTATCTGTGGAAGACTGGAGTGGAGTTTTAACTATTTTATGTTGTATGGAAAATCTAGTATGTAAAAGAATTTTGTGACAGTTAGTGTCAAATAAATTTGAAGAAGGTTTTACTGAAAAATAATTACCGTCGTTTATTAGCCCTATTTCAATTCGTCGCAAGGCCGGGAAAACGGGTAGTTTTCAGCGGTTCGCGACATAGTGGCGACCGTGACAGGACAGAGGGGCTAATACTTGGATATTCCCAAAATGGAGAAAGACAAGAGACATAGAGCAGTGTTACGTTCGGCTGTGACCCGCAAGGTAAATGAATTGGAAAATCGTTTGGTGGGTGCTTCGGTGGACATCATTGTGGTGCAAAGTCTTTGGGAAGTGTTGCAGCAGAAACAAAATGATTTAAAAGCAGTAGACAATTCAATATACGAACGCCTGCTTATGGAGCATGCCACAGAAGCCGAATTAACAGATGAAATGGATGTTAGCGATGAATACATGTTAAAATGTACTCAGTTGAAAGTCAGATGTAGCAAATTGAGTGATGACGACAAGAGTGAAACTTCAGTGCGTTCTTTGGAGCCAAAGGGCGCAGACCTATCAACCAGTAACCCTACTGAGTCAGGGAGGCGTAAATTTAAGCTTCCAAAGCTTGAATTTAAAAAGTATGATGGTAGCATTAAGGGATGGTTGCCGTTTTGGGCGCAATTCAAAAAAGTGCATGATGATGTCGAGATAGATGAGCACGACAAGCTTGAGTATTTAACGCAGGCTACACTGGATGGCAGTCGCGCAAGGCGACTGGTCGAAAGTTTTCCTGTAATGGTTGGCAACTATCAAAAGGTTGTAGACAGTATGCACTCTAGGTTTGGGAGAGAAGATCTACAAATAGAGGTATACGTGCGAGAATTGTTGAAGTTGGGGAAAAAGTGCAGTATACCGGCTGCTAAACAAAACTAACTTAAAACAAACCTAACCTAAAACAAACCTAACCTAAAACAAACCTAACCTAAAACAAACCTAACCTAAAGCAAACCTAACCTTAAACAAACCTAACCTAAAACAAACCTAACCTAAAACAAACCTAACCTAAAAACAAACCTAACCTAAAAACAAACCTAACCTAAAACAAAACTAACCTAAAACAAACCTAACCTAAAACAAACCTAACCTAAAAACAAACCTAACCTAAAACAAAACTAACCTAAAACTAAACTAATCTAAAAAAACCTAACCTAAAACAAAACTAACCTAAAACAAACCTAACCTGAAACAGACCTAACCTAAAACAAACCTAACCTAAAACAAACCTAACCTAAAAACAAACCTAACCTAAAAACAAACCTAACCTAAAACAAAACTAACCTAAAACAAAACTAACCTAAAACAAACCTAACCTAAAAACAAAACAAACCTAACCTAAAACAAACCTAACCTAAAACTAACCTAATCTAAAACAAACCTAACCTATAAACTACAAAATTTACAAAATTTCTACACATTATCGATTTCGAAGATAAAACATCATAAGTATAATGTGTGAAAGTGTTCAAGTTAATATCAATTTATTCTTGTCACAAAAATATATATACTGAACCTTCTGGCGGTTTAGCTTGCTTATAAGCATTCAAGGACACCACCACGTATAGGCCGCCAGTATCACTCTCCAGACCTTCAATCCGAAAAAAACAAAAAAAAAAGGAAGAATCCATTTTGTTTATTTTGGTCAGTTATCATTAGGCCTTCGCCTAAAAAGGACAGTTTACCCTATTAAACAGCAATTCGATAGTCGCCATACTGGCATCGAACTGCGTCTAGCAGAGCTTCCATCGGATCCACCTTTTCTAATCGATATGCAAACTTTTTAAAGAAACGTAACTTTCATAAGGGAGGCATTCAAAAAAGATCGTGATAGTTTGGTAATTAGAAATAAGAACCGGATTGACTGATAACATTTTCACTACACGCGAAGACCAAAATTTGCCTTATTCATTTTTCTCTACAAACAGAAACCAATCTGGACGGTCGAGCCGCCACTGGCGGATTGAAGCACGTTGTGGGTTGCCGATCCTTGACATCTATTCCACTCGGCTAAACGGCAGAATACACGCATGCGCAGTTATGGATGCCGTCAATTTTGTGTATGTTTTAATGCAAATTTTAAATAATAATATCTCCGTAAATATTCACTTCCGACACTTAGAATTTTACATATGTGTTTCTCTACTCTTATTCTAACAGCCGTAAATATTTTAAGGTCGAAATTCAGCAGCCGGTATACTGCACTTCACCCGAAGTTGGTTCTAAGCAACGCCATGCGTCAAAATAAAGTTGAGTTGTCTGCACTGTACGATACTCTTGAGGCACAACTGCGTGCACTCGATACTCTAGGCATTACTTCAGATAAGTGTTATGCTATGTTGTTTCCTTTAATTGAATCATGCTTACCGGATGAAATTTTGAGGGCTTGGCAACGCATGTCAAGTTATGCGGTTACGACTAAGGATTCTAATGTCACCACTTTAGAAAAGCCCTTAAAAGGTTTAATGGATTTTCTCCGAAATGAAGTAGAGAGTGAGCAAAGAGTTAAACTTGCGGCAGAAGGTTTTGGTTTGACTGCTACACGCTCAGTTGAGACCAAAGATGTAGGCAGAAAGAAGAAAACGGCTGATACAACTGAGGTTAGCCTTCCTACTGCTGTGGGTCTCGTAAATTGTGATGTGGCCAAAGCCAAATGTGGTTTTTGTGGGGGCATGCATGATAGCGAGAATTGTTTCAAAGCGCAGAAGTATACGCTGGATCAGAAAAGGGAAGCGCTAAAAACCCAAAAAGCTTGTTACCGTTGCCTCAAACCTGGTCACTGGTCCAAGTGGTGCTGAACACGTGTACAGTGTGTTATATGTAGAAAACCACACGTTACTTTAATGTGTCCTGGATTAACGACTCGACAACAACATAGTGATGGAGTAGCAGATAAACAGGATGGTTTTGCAGTTGTTGACCACTCACTTTCTAACCACACATGTACTCAAGTATTTATGCAAACTTTACGAGTACAATTGAAAACTGGAAATGGTTCATATCTATGGGTACGGGCCTTAATAGATAGCGGTTCGCAGCGGTCGTATATTTTGAAAGACACCGCTAAAGTTTTAGGATTTGGATCCAAGCGGAAAGAGAAATTGGTTCACAGTTTGTTCGGTGGAACAATGTCGACACAAATTCATGAGTGCTATGACATTACACTGGTGAATGGCGATTTCGAATGTACGTTTGAAATGTTAGATGAAACAAAAATCTGTAACGATATTCCTCCCGTTTCGTATGGCCCATGGTTGAACGAGTTAATGGCTCAAAATATTCGAATCTCCGATATAAAAGATGCGGCACCCGTTAAAGTCCTAATTGGCGCTGATATAGCAGGGAAATTGTACAACGGAGAGAGGGTTGTTTTACAATGTGGATTAGTGGCTATAGGGACGTTTTTGGGCTGGACTCTAATGGGAGCAGTCCCGGTATACCAAACTCATCCTGGCACAACTCTTAGTTGCTTCGTGCGGGATGCGTCTATTGCAGATTTATGGCAATTAGACGTTTTGGGAATTACAGAGTCAACAGAGTCGAAATGCCGAGAAGAGATGGCTATGGCTGCGAAGGAGTTTTTCCTACAGACGGTACGGGTAAATGAAGAAGAGCGTTATGAGGTCCATCTGCCATGGGTGGAAGGACATGCACCTCTGCCAAGCAATTACAATTTAGCCAAGAAGAGACTTCAAAGTACTTTGAAAAAATTGAAGATCATGCAGCTGCACCAATCTTATGATTTGGTTTTTAAAGAATGGTTGCAAGAAGAAATGATAGAAGAGATTGATGGAACAAAGGTAGAAGGAATGACACATTACCTTCCACATAGGCCGGTTTTAAAAGAGGGTTCTACTACCAGAATACGTCCAGTATTTGATGCCTCAGCAAGAGAAAAGGACCAACCCTCTCTAAATCAATGCCTAGAAAAGGGAATGAATCTTATTGAATTAATTTCGTCTATTTTGATTAGATTTCGGGGACACAAGTTTGGAGTTGTGTCAGATGTGCGCAAAGCTTTTCTCCAGATCAGTCTTGATGAGACAGATCGGGATTTTTTGAGATTTTTATGGATTGATCCTGAAGGAAATGAGAAAACTTATCGACATAAACCTGTGGTTTTTGGTGTAAGCAGTAGCCCATTCCTTTTGGGGGCGACTATTGAGTACCATCTTTCCAAGAGCCGTAAGAAATATGAGGAATTAAATTCAGTGAGTCTACAAGAATCTATTTCTCGATTAACGAAAAGCTTTTACGTGGATAATTGTGTAACCAGCGTATCAGATATGGTTACTGTGCAAAAATTCATTAGAGAGGCAAGTATGGTTATGGCTGAGTGTAAATTTGACTTAAGAGGGTGGGAGTACACAACTCGTCATCTATTGTCCCAGTCCTTGGTTTGAATTGGAAACCAGGAAAAGACGTTCTCTCTCTAAGTGAAAATTGCTGGAAAGATATTTGGAGCGAATCGAAACCTGTAGTTACTAAGCGTATCATATTATCAATGGCTCAACGTGTTTTTGACCCCATTGGTTTCTCTTGCCCGACAACTTTGATGCCTAAATTACTGCTTCAACGGTTGTGGAAAAAACAATTATCCTGGGACGAAGTGGTTGATAAAGATATTGAGAGCGAATTCAAAATTTGGCTGAACGAGTTAACTCATTTGTCGTCTATTGAAATTCCTCGATGCTTTCGTGTTGATTATGAAGCGAATCAACAATGGGTTCTACATACTTTTGCTGATGCTAGTCAGAGTGCCTATGCTGCAGTAGTTTTTCTGCGGATTGAGTGTAATAAGGATGTGATTATTAGCTTATTAGCCGCAAAAGCCAAGGTTGCACCGTTAAAGACGATGACCATTCCCCGTTTGGAGTTGTTGGCTGCAAACATAGCAGTTCGATTATGTGGAAGCGTCCGGAAAAGCATAGAGACCAGAACTAAGTGTATTTTTTGGACCGATTCGACAACTGTTTTGTCGTGGATTAGAAGAAAGGAGTCCTGGGCTAACTTCGTGGGAAATCGCGTTGCAGAAATACGCAGTCTTTCGGCCATCGAAGAATGGAGACATGTTCCTGGAAATAACAATCCCGCCGATCTTCCTTCGCGTGGGTGTTCACCACGAAAACTTGTTGACTCGAAATGGTGGGAGGGCCCGAAGTGGTTATATGAACACGAACATTTGTGGCCCCAGGAGGTAGATTTGTGCGATGAAGAAGAAATAGGCCAAGAACGAAAAAAAAGGCTTATTGTTACTTTATTTAATGGAAGCACTTCGGTAGATTGGCACTTTAGCTACTTTTCCCGGTATGTTCGAATAGTGCGCATGATGGCATGGATAAATCGATTTGTTGATAATGCCAGGTTGTGTAAGGAGCGCAAAACAGGAGAATTGAGTATCGAGAAATTCGTTCATGCTGAACAATTTGTATTGAAAGTAGTTCAATGTGAAAGTTTTTTGGATGAAACTGATACAAAAATTACGTCCTTAAGTCCATATCGTGACGGAAATGGGCTAATTCGGCTGAAATCGCGTGTATGTGAGAGAACCGACAATGACAATTTTCGGTTTCCAGTGGTACTTCCTGCAGACCATCACGTGGTGCGACAATTAATTTTTGACCTGCATGTTCAGTCGTGTCATGTTGGGACTCAAGGACTTTTGAGTATACTCCGAGAAAAATACTGGATTTTGGGCGGTCGCCGGACCGTAAAATCCGTTATTTCGAACTGCGGAGTTTGTAAGCGGCATAACTCTAAACCATTCGTGGAGCTGTCTCCTCCGCTGCCCATTGACCGAGTGCGAGATGCAGTCTGCTTTGAAGTTGTGGGAGTAGACTTTGCTGGTCCACTTTTTCTTCGAGATGGACAAAAATCGTGGGTGTGTCTGTTCACTTGTGCAATTTACCGAGCAGTACATTTGGAATTGGTGACTTCGATGACCACAGCCAATTTTATGCAAGCTTTTCGTAGGTTTGTAGCTAGACGTGGTCGACCAGCGATTGTCTATAGTGATAATGGAACGAATTTTACTGGGCTGGAAAACGCATTTGCTCGACTTGATTGGCAAACGATTATTTCCAATACTTCTTTTCAGCGCATTAAGTGGCGTTTTAACCCTCCAACTGCAGCATGGTGGGGTGGATTCTGGGAACGTTTAGTTGGTCTCGTAAAACAATTGTTAAGGAAAGTCCTGGGTCGTGCCGCTGTAAACTACGAAGAGTTGCAAACAATTTTGTGTGATTGCGAAGCGACTGTTAATGCACGTCCGATTACTTATATTTCGGATGATCCGCAAGACATGGTTTCACTAACTCCTTCAATGTGTCTGATGGATCAAGCTTTTAGTGGAGTACCAGACTGTGACGCAGTGGACGAAATGTCTCTTAATCGTAGAATGCGGTACAAACAAAAACTAAGGGAGGATTTACGACGTAGGTTTCGTAGTGAATACCTGGGCCAGCTACGGCTACGTTCAGGATACAAGTCTGGAAAGTCCGTATCGTTGGGGGAGATTGTTCTGGTCGGCGATGATAACAAGAAACGTCTAGACTGGCCCCTCGGTAAGGTAGTGGAGCTGTTAGTTGGTAAGGACAATCGTGTCCGTCTCGTCCGGGTGGATACGGCAAAAGGGCAGCTATTATAGTCCAATTCAAAAACTTTACTCTTTAGAATACATCGACTCTAGCGTTAAACAGCAATTAATTGATGCTAAAGCAATACATGACGTAGTAGATTCTGAGAATGTTCCAGTGGAGGAAAATAACGCTAAAGATAGTGACAGTACGGGAGTAAAGCAAAGCAGATCATCCGATCGTGTAGCTAGAGTGACGCAGTCGGGGCGGTTGTCTAGGGCACCTACCAGATATCCTAATTAACGTGATGAGACACTTTTGTGTTAACCTTAAAGTGTCTCAGGTGGGAGAATGTGGAAGACTGGAGTGGAGTTTTAACTATTTTATGTTGTATGGAAAATCTAGTATGTAAAAGAATTTTGTGACAGTTAGTGTCAAATAAAAAAAAGGTTTTACTGAAAAATAATTAGCGTCGTTTATTAGCCCTATTTCAATTCGTCGCAAGGCCGGGAAAACGGGTAGTTTTCAGCGGTTCGCGACATTATCAGCATCGCAGTATGGTTTGAATCATACCATACTTGAAGAGAAATATTCTGCATTCCAACTTCTACAAAGTAATTCTAATTATCAGAATGTTCAAAGAAGTTTTGATGGTGTTGAAAATAATTGTCCTAAACTTAGTCGTACTATGAAGAATGCTTGGTGGACGGAGACAGAACTCAGCAAAGACAAGGTTTTGCTGATTTACATGATCAATTCTACAAAAAAAAATTATGTAGAATAGACCGCAGAATAGTCGCCCTATTAGGAATGAACAAAGAGTTATCATTAGAGAAGAATCCAACTTAAAGGAAAGATGGGAAGAATTTGACCAAAAAAAGGAACTATTGACCTTATATTTACTCTACGACAATTACAAGAGAAGTAACAGGAATAACAATTACAGTTATTCATAGCTTCCATTGACTTAACAAAGGCCTTTGATTCTACAAATAGATATTTACTTTGAAAAATCATGGAACCCTTTGGAATTCCACCGAAATTTGTAAATAACTGTGAAAGTCTTCATACTGAAAATGTAGGAAATGTTCTGTATAATAATGAAACTACCGAATCATTTGAAATACGTACCGCAGTTCGACAGGGATGTGTTTTGGCTCCGAGATTATTCAATATATTTATATAATGTTGTATAACCGCTATATTACGGTAGAGTTAGATCGATGCGGCGGAAAAATTTGCGTCGCGCGGATCGATGTAGAGAGGTTAGCGGGCCGAATTTTAGGGATAGGGGGGTCGTTTTAATAGCGACGTCTATTTGAACCAGTTCGAAAACGGACGCGATCGGTCCTGCCGTTATCGAGCTATCGGCGGTCGCGCGTATTTTTTTCGAAAATTTTTTGTGGCGTTCGTCTGGGAAATAGAGGGTCGGAAAGGGGCTCGAGCGGTCCGCGAAGAACAGTATTTTATCGCGAGTATTTTTTTCTCGCTCTTGGACCTCAAACTTAATTCGATTTCTTTGCGAAAAACCAAAAATCGCTCGTTTTCCCGAAATGTTTAAAAGCCCTTATCTCGAGAAGCACGTATGATCGGAAGACGCGGGATACGTTTTCCAAAAGGGCAAAAGTAGTTCTTCGTTTTTTGTCTTCTGCTCAATTCCGCAGCTCCCTCTCTTCTTGGAATAAAAAATTCGTAAACGCGAAATTTTTCGTTTTTTGCTTATATCGCGGAGGACGACGCAACAATCTTGTTCCTCAATTATTGCGAGTGATCTTTCGCTAGAAGGTTCCGAATCTGTAGGACCTATCGTAATAAAAATAAGTAGGGTGCCGCAAATCATCTCGTGGATTGGATTTCATAGCAACAGGAAAAAGCATGAACGATTAAATATGAACTGACATTATAATTAATAACATATGTTAATTAGCGTTGCCGCGAGACAAGACGAGACGAGACTTGGGGTCGGTCTCGTCTCGTCTCCTTTCGTTTCGACTCGAGTGGTCTCGTCTCAAAATATGAAGCATTTTTCAGCGACAAAGGTAAATACTGCAACGAAGTTTATAATTATTATTGATACTGGTGAGTATAATATTATCAAAAGGTACCATTTTCATTATACGGTTTAACGTGTTGAAAATAACGAGGACTGAGTTCACATTTTTTTGTCAGCACCGACAACGGTAATATTGACAAGAAATTCAGATCAAAATTTTATCAGGAATATAAGAACGCAAGACAAGTAAAAATTTTATATAAAGTATACTACATCGATGAGAATCTCTAATAAATTTTCCGATCATATTTCCACCTCCGGGTATCATTTCTCCTGAAGAAATACGCGCGCGCGCACACACACACACACACACACACACACACACTTGTGTGTGCGTGAGCGTAAATCCAACCGTGCAACCTCCATGTGGTACGCTTTGGATAATGTTGATGCCGGCGGTAGTTTATGTTTAAAATTTTTTGAAATCATTAAAAAAAACTCTAGAAGTTTGCAAAACAAAATTTTTTTCTAATTTTTTTTGGAAAATTTAATCAAAAGCATTGTTAAAAATGCATAAAAAACTGGAAAAAATTTTTTTGGCGGAATTTTTTAAAGATTATGATCATTTAAAGTCATAATCATGTGATCCCTCAATTGTTTTCAATCATTCGGACGTATGAAACAAAAAAACGGCTCTATAGATTTAATTGAAACTTAGTGGGGTGTTTGTCGACATACTGAACTGTAAAAGGCACACTTAACATTAGTGATTTTCTCGGTATTTCCGACAAAGCGCCTGATTATTCCAGAAGGCACTAAAAGCCGTTTTTTTCTTGATTTTTCAAATCACTGTGTAGGATCAAAAAAAAAAATTTTTTTGCTAAAAGGCCTAGCTGATTTTTGTGGGAGATTTATTCAAGATTTTAAAAATTTTCTTCATTGTCTTGTGCAACTGACGGTTGATGAGATTTTGATGGTTAAACACAAAAAGATCTTTTTCCATTCAAAGTCCTATATCCCAGCAAGAAGTGATCATATCGAACTTTTCGAGGGAAGAAATTGAAGCTGAATGATTAAGTTGAAAAAAATTTTTCCAAGTTCGTATAGCAAAAAGATGAAGAAGCAAAATTTAAAAAAAAAATTTTTTTCAGGTATCCGTTAGGATTGAGCGAAACACGTTACTTGAAAAAATTTGTAACAATAGATCTCAAAATTAGAGACTTGAAGCTTCAAAATACTCTTTTCAAAACTCCTTTACGATCATTTTACACAGATATACAGGCACTTGAAAAACCTCGAAAAATTTGGAATTTTTTTTTGATCCCTTAATTTTTTCCGCTAGTGTATATTTCAGTTCATATTTACGTATACCATGGTTTTTTTTTAATTTTATAGCAAAATTTTAATTTAGCGTGAACAATTTAATTTTATTATCCGATTCCGGAGACCTCCGATTCCGACTCCGACTCCGATCAAACCACCTCCGTAACATCCCTAATTTTTACACACCAGAGAAGAGCCATTCGGATAATACATATCAGATTCAGGTTACTACGAGGATTGTAAGCGAATGTTTATTAAACACAAAATTCTAACATTGCCAAGCCTTTTCATTCTTGAAAGTTTGAGATTTGCTCATAGAAATTGGGGTTATTTTGTGGGGGTTGGCAGTCCTCCATTATCTACTTCTGTGTAATATGTGTGCGGAGCCACCGTGGCGCAAATGGCGAACGCGTTCGGCTGTTAACCGAAAGATTGGTGGTTCGAACCCACCCGGGGGCGTTTAAGTTTTTCTAAACTTGAATTTGGGCATAAATTATTTCTGATAGGTACTACATATAAACTTTAATAATTTATCGTTATCAGTATTTTTCGACCAACGTACACAACAGAGGTTGATATCATAATTTCTCACAATGTCGGTTTAAACCGACACTGTTAAGCGTTAAATATATTTTACTTTAGTCCTAAGACCGGTTTTGTGGAAGGAATTACAAAATAATTATTTTAACAAAATTGTGAAAGAAAATAATTAAACGATATTGAAATATAACTAAAAATTAATTATCATGAAATATTTTCAACAAACAAAAAAATCATATCATAGGTATCCGTTAGGATTGAGCGAAACACGTTACTTGAAAAAATTTTTTAACAATAGATCTCAAAACTAGGGACTTGAAGCTTCAAAATACTTTTTTCAGAACTCCTTTACGACCATTTTTAACAGATATACAGACACTTGAAAAACCTCGAAAAATTTGGAATTTTTTTTCGATCCCTTAATTTTTTCCGCTAGTGTATATTAGAAAAAATAAAAAACCAAATATATAAATCAATAATGAAAATTAATTTCACTGCTTTGTCTTCTTCTGACCTATTTCAAGAATGAGACAATTTCTTTTGCAATTTTGGAATATATATCACTACAAATATTGTGAGTGAAAAACTAGCCACTCCACATATTATAATTGTACGCCAGCGTTCGCATAAATTTAACAAATTCCGAATTTTTTACAAAACTAAACGGCAAAACGATCATTTACGAAATTAATTTGTCAATTTCTTTCGATTTTGGATGCGATCCATTCCGTTTTTGCTTCTTATCAATAAATTAATACCTGCTTCTTAGCTTCGGTCGATGGAGTTCTTGAAATACCATCTTCTTTCGAATCTGTCTTTCATTCAACATTAATTATTTTCATACTTATCAACCCTTTCAGTGGAGTTGCAGTACCACATTTTCTATAACAAATTTTTTGGCATTATTCAAGTCAGTTTCACGGAAGTAATTCCGAATTTCACTTTCTTTATATAATATAAAAAAAAACTTTAAGGAACAATGAATTAAAATGAAGGATTGAAAAAACCTAGAAATCATTTTACTCAATGAAATAAAAAACTTCTCGCGAAAGGTGAAACGAGGTATTAAAAAAATATAGAATAATCTGAAGACAAACCAGAAATTATATCATTCTCATCCCTTCTTGTCTTAAGAACAAAAAACATATTAAAATGAACGAAAATGACTTCTCAATAGGTGGGATTTAGTTTCAGTTTACAAAGGAAATATCTTTGCAGAAAACAACGATTGCACCTCCGAAATCTCCGATATAAAAACATCGAAGTCGAAGTCGGAACCGAATGTTGAATTTCCATCGGAAGTTCCGATATATCGGAGTCGGAGTCGAAGCTTCGTAACATCCCTAATATGGAGCACTATTTATATTTTTTCGGTCAGAAATATTCAGATTATTGGTTTACTATCTATTGTCTGATAACATATTAGATGTTGGGTACACTAATTTGAACTTGGATAGGACATGAAAGATCTGCATCAAATGGGATGCGCATTTTTCATGTTGAATTTGACTAAAATAGTGGAAGGTCGGAAGACTGAAAAAATTATGCTTTTTTGTTAACTGAAAGACCGATTAAATTTAAGAATTCATAAATTCCTGTTCATATTCTTTTTTTTCAATGCAATTAAATCAAATATAAAATGAATCCATTGATTATCAATATTGCATTTACTAATAATAATTATTCAACCGTAAATAGGAATTTATATTACCACCAAAAAATGATTCTTTCCAATTTCATAATTTTCCGCTGTTTATTTCATATTTTTTCGAAGAAATCTTGTCCAACATTCATTAAAATAATACGTGAAACGATCGATTTTGTTAGAATACATATCAATAGAAGACGTAGTTTGAAGAAAAATTGGGGTTGAAATTAGCGTAACATCTTTTACCTTTCTTATTTTGTTTCTGGACGAAGTTTTGCGTGAAATAGTTTTTTTTATTTCGAAACACTTTTTTTGTTAACTTCATCTTCCACCCCAAACGAGAAATTTGAGGATCTTCCATTACCTATTTATTTTCTTGAAAAGTATCAGAAATATTTTTAGTTCCTTTCTTTCAAATAATTCATAATGTCAAAAATGTATGACGGAATTATTTTTACAAAATATCACATTGAAACAGCATTTTAATTCGATTTTTTGTCTGTTTCACTATGGTCTCGACGAGACTTCTCGACGTCTCGAGACGAGACCGACACTGGACTGAAGGTTGGTCTCGTCTCGACTTTCGAGTCTCGCGGCATCACTAATGTTTATTGTTTATAGTCGACACACGAATATGAAAAACGCAATTCACAAGAATTTGTCTGGCATTTTTCGTGAATATGACAGGCACTTTAAGTTAATTATGATTCCTATAATCATCGAAGCTGAATTTACCCACAGGAATACACGAGTTCAGCGATGCATCAGTTAATACGCAAAAGTCTAACTCCTGGACCAAACAGTGAACCATTCTATTTCCCTGTAATACGAATCTCCGAAACCAGGCCTCAAGTCACAGTTATCCCAAATCTGAATTAACCCAAAAACTAGCTTTCAGCCTATTGACCGATTCTCTCACATGCTGCATCAGTGAACTCAAACAAATCTCTACTCTTTGGGAGATTTACTTGGCATATTGAAGATTTTAATTTTCTCTCTCCGATACCAAAATCAATCCAGGGAATGCTCTATGACGGCGACTTAGTTTTACGCCATCGTAATAATTATCAAAATACTATTGACATTAGCTTGGAGCATCGACATACCGTTATCAGTGTATCATTGTACCTAACACATAACCCGGCCGCGAGAAGTTCTACCGAATGAATTTTTGCAACAGACATTATTTAAAAAAAATTCTCTCACTGTGTCTGACATTTTCGAGAAAATTAATGGCGCACATAAAAAATTGCTATAAAAACATTTCGTCGAACTAATAATCAATGTTTGTTAGCAAAAATCAGATCCGCATTGCATATTATATGAAAAACTAAAAACCGTTATCATCTATTATCATCATTAAAACTTTATGCATCGCAAAAGCTTACATAATTTGCAAAACGAAAATCAACATTAATTCATACTTTTACGCGTTTTCGTTTATGGCGTGATTGGGGTGTTTTTAGTAGCTAAAATATTCATTTGGCATCTGATACATTTCACTGACCCCCAACTTATTTTTATCAAATGGCGCCCCTTGTAAATGTTTATAGAATATTATTCATCAATTCATTCTGAATATTGCAGTAAAGCGTACATAGTATTTTTCTTTCTATTTTCATGGAAAAATGAAATTTCTGAATCATGAATTTCAAGATGTAATGGAACAGAAGCACTAGGAATGCGGAGAAATCGAGATGGGCAAAATACAAAAAACTGTCGATTAGGGTCTTCGATGGACTTAATAGTTTCAAAGAAAATTCTTGTTTTCAGACCTTTCGAAGAGTTGTCATCTTTTTGAGGAACTCTTTCAAACAGGAGAGTGACTGTGTCAGCAGTGGTAATCGATTCATGAATGATAACTTCTTCATTTGAAGAGATGAACAAATAGAAATAAAACTGTTCTACATTACATAACTTTGCCCTTCAAATGACTTATGCAAAATTATTCCAGAACAAGTAAAAGTGTATGATTATAGTTTTCAACATCAAAAAAATAATTAAAGTTCATGAATTTCAAAAAAACATTTTCTATTCGCACAGAAAAAAAAATAATTCTCGAATAAACTCTTCCCAATTAGCCGAGTAGGTGCTCAAAATTATATCCTCCAGATTATAAGCGATCTTCAAATCTCCTCATGAGAGCACCTGTACACGTAACAAGAAAGTTTAAAAACAAAACATCGAAGGATTCTATCTATTATACTTTTGAAACAAATAATACCATATTTAGTCGTACCTTTATGCAAAATACTAAATGACTGCATAATACAAGGAGTTTTCTCAGATGAACTAAAGATGACAAAAAAAAAATGGATCAAGTGAACCTGCTCGTTTTAGGCCAATATCAGTTTTGCCAGTAATCTCCAAAATCTTTGAGACGGCTCTGAAAAATCGTCTACGGGATTTCATCGAACGAGGAGGCTATCTCGATGATGCACAACATGGGTTTAGAAGGCAAATATCCAAAATAACAGCGATGATTAGAGTAACCGAATTAATATATATTAATATTAGAAACATATAATAAAGGTGAAGAGGTAGAACTTACTTTCCTTGATATAAGTAAGGCATTCGACAGTGTACGCCATGAAGTTTCATTAAATAAACTTTCCGTGGAATACGAGGAAAAGCATGGCGTATATTCTCATCTTACTTGCAAGGTAGATTTCAGGTTGTTGATTGGAGAGGTCTCAGGTCAGGGCCTATATTATTTATAATTTATACCAATGACCTATATGCAAGTATATCTACGGATAACAAGTGCGGTTTTGCTGACGATACAGTTTTCTTAAATACCTCCAATAATAGAGATATTCTACAAGAAAAATCGACAAAAGCAATTGATGAAGCTAAGAAGTGGTTTGGTCGAAATAAGCTTCTTTTGAACTCTGATAAAACACAATCACTCTTGTTTACAACGAAACGAAATATGTTAGTACCCATTCTATCTCATATCTGAGAATCGTGTTCCAGTCTTCTTTGAGCTGGAATGACTACATTGAAGCTCTCTGTGGCAGGCTATACTCAGATAAAATCTTTAAACGGGCCACTCAAGAACAAGAAATAGGAATACAAATCAATGGAGAGTACATAAATACGATAAGATATACCGATGACACTGCCATTCTTGGTGACAAGCTGGAGGATCTGCAACGTCTGCTAGACTGTGTGTGCACGAAAGGACAAGAGATGGGGCTCAACATAAACACCAACAAGACAAAATTTATCGTCTTCAGTCGACAACCGTATACTGATGCCACACTATAGATTGGTACGGAAAATATAGAGAGAGTAACCCAGTTTAAGTACCTTGGATGCTATATTACCGAACATCTAGATCCGAATAGAGAAATAAGATGTAGAATAGAGACGGCTCGAACAACATTCCAAAGAATGAAACTACTACTCTGCAATGATAAACTAAACCTAAAATTACGGCAGAGAATGGTAAAATCATACATATGGTCAGTGTTGCTGTATGGGGCAGAGATCTGGACAATTAAGGCCGCTACAATTAATCGGCTAGAAGCATTCGAAATGTGGGTACACAGACGAATGCTGAGAATTCCTTGGACAGCTATGCAAACCAACTAAAGTGTACTAAACAGGGCCGACGCAACACGTTCGCTACTGAATACAGTCAAATGCAGAAAATTTTCATATCTTGGACATATCTTCAGAGAAGAACGATACAGAATCCTGCAACTGATTATGATGGGAAAAGTGGAAGGACGTAGAAGAGTAGGAAGAAGGCAGGCTTCCTGGCTGAGGAACGTTCGTGAATGGACCGGTATACGCAGCGCAGAGGAATTGTTCCGATTGGCGCAGAATCGAGAAACACTTGCCCAAGTAATTGCCAACGTCAGGGGGACCTGATATGGCACTTGAAAAAGAAGAAGAGTGGCAGGCTATCCGATGCTACGTACCTAATCAAGAGGATAAAACAAATATCAGATACCCATACAGCCAAACTTGCATATTATTCCAATTTTCATAGCCAAATTCAGTATGGTATAATTCTCTAGGGACAAAGCAACATGGCACAAAGAGTTCTTCGGAAACAAAAGAAGGCGTTAAGATGTCTATTCAATATCAATCCAAGGGACAGCTGCCGAGATACCATTAAAACAGAGAGAATACCTACCACAGTTTCGATATTCATACTGACCTCCCTGAAGTATATTCATCAAAGACAGGATAAATTCAAGAAAAATGAGAATAACCATAATCACAACACAAGAGGAAAAAATAAATACATCATTCCGTATACCCGTCTGAAGAAAACCCAACAAGGCCTAAAGTTATATAACCACCTCCCTGATGAGGATAAGTCGCTAAATCTTTCAGAGTTTGACCGTCAGGTGAAAGAGTGGTTATTGAATAGTACAATTCATAATTTAGAAGAATTTTTTGAGCTATGAATTAATGGAGTAACATTGTTTAAATAACACCAGTGTATATTGGTCGTTTCGATTTATGCATACATAATGTCCTTAAAACCGTGTAATTATTTGACGTTAATTATTTATTTATCATGTCTTTATTGTATATTTATATTTCATGCGTACATGTATGAAAAAATAAAATAAAGAAATTAATAAATAAATCATATGTGGTGTAATAGTACGACATGCTTCACGAAGCCGTGCTTTGAGGTCTTCAAAATTCAATGGTTGTGCCTGGTACACTAATTCTTTGAGGTAGCCGTACAGAAAAAAGTCCGTTGGATTTAGGTCGGGCGATCAGGCTGGCCAAGATAACGGCCCATAAGTACCTATCCATCTATAAGGAAATCTTTGAGTTAGGAACTCAGCGATGATGCGTGCGTTATGGGGTGGGGTGCCATCCTGGTGCCAAAACATTGTGTTCCGTTCTTCCATTCTTCCAATGGAATTTCTTACATAAGTTCAGGTAAAGTATTTACGAGAAAATTTAAATACCTTTCTCCAGTTAATGTGCCTTCATAACAAAATAGCTCAATCAGATGTCCATTAAATAGCCCACACCATAAATTTATACCCCAAACTCTTTGAAAACGAGTTTTTCGTAACCAGTGTGGATTTTCGTTTGAACAATATTGGGCATTACGTGTATTCACTACACCATTGTTATGAAAACGACTTTCATCACTCCAACATAGGATTGTCGTGAATCATTATGTCCATTAGAGATATAAAATCCAATCTCCTATGAAAATATGCTACGAATGGTATCACACCATCAACAAAATTCAATGGGATGGATTAAACTGTATGCTATTGTTTTATTCAGGATGAATTGATGAATAACATTCTATAAAAATTCACAGCGAGTGCCATTTGATAAAAAAAAGTTGTATCCGAGGTTTTGATAAAGTAAATGGTTTTTTAACGCCATTTGAGGAATAATGTAAGACAAGTAAGGTTAGTTTTTGATCTATGTTTCTATCTCTTCGGATAACAGATTTATAGCTTGTATTCGATGGGACACCCGGTATATTCAAACCTTTAGATTTTCCTATACAGGTAAACCTACGATAGCTTTCCAATATTCTATAGCTCGTTTATGCCTGCGGTAGGTCAGTGACACCCGGTATATACCGGGTATCCCAAAAGTATGGACACACCGGAAAATCTCGGTAATTATGGTCGCTGGAAAAAAACTTTCAAGAGAAAAGTTTCAGAAAATGAAACGGCGAATCTGATGAAACGGTGCCTCCCTTTTTCATCACGGAAGTGGTAAGGGCATAAAATTCCCTTACCAACGATATGAATATCATTTTGTTCAAATGTGGGCCGAAGGTTATTTCAAGGTCAAATCTTCAAATTAGGAAATATTGGTCTTTTCGAGTGTACTAAATACGAAGAAGTTTCAGACGCATCTGATGGTGACCTAAAATTTGACCTTGGGGTTTAAAGATCATTTGAAGATAAGGTTACTTTTTCAACAAAAATCTTCTATTTTATTACATAAATATAAAATAAGGGGTCCAACCACAGGAATAGAAATATGAAAAGAAAATTTATGCGAAAGCTCTGCAACTAGGTTTTCTTCCGCGGAATGTTAAATTGAAAGTGGCAGAACTGTCAATTTGACATTTCTGATCTCGGATACTCTCTGGGCAAAACCGAAAACACCTGCGTGTGATATTCCGGCTGAATCCATGCAATTGCGATTCTTTTCGCCATCTGTGATCCGTTATTTTGAATTTCACATATATATCCTCGAATTCGCGCTTGGCAACCCCGAAAACACCAAAATTTTGGCTGAATCCATTCTGATGCGATTTTGGCCGCCAACTTGATTTTCGGGCATATTTTTAATTGTTAAGAAAAAGTTGATCACGGGACAAAAAGTTCATCTGTCGAGAATATTCATGTATCGATAAGATAATTATCGCTTCGGTTAATCGTCCGTTACCTATTCCAAAATATTTTGGTTTTTTCATAACAAATTGGCTCGACGCATTGCTCCAGTCATTCAGGCTATTCCAAATGATATGATCCAGAAAGCAGTTTCAGGATTTCACAGTCGTATGGATCATTGTCAAGTGAATAATGGGGGATATTTCGAGCATTAACGTTGACTTTGCGGAGTCACAATTTTTGAAACACTACAAAAGGGCACCACCGTGTATCGCCGTCACTGGCCGGACAAGAACTCCATAGGTTAGGCATGAATTTTTTTTCAGTTTTCTATTCCTGTGATTGGATTCCTCATTTTCTGTTTATGTAATAAAATAGAAGATTTTTATTGAACAAGTTACCTTATCTTCAAATGATCTTTAAACCCCAAGGTCAAATTTTCGGTCACGATCAGATGCGTCTGACACTTTTTCTTAGTTAGTGGACTCGACAAGACCAATTATCTCCTAATTTATAGATTTGTCCTTAAGATGACCTCTGGGCCACAGTTGACCGCAATGATATTCATATCGGGAAAGGGATTTTATCTCCTTACCATTTCGGAGATAAAAAGGGGGGTTCCAATTTAAAAAAATCGATATGACCTCCGAATGACCTTGAAAGTCAAATTCAAGGTCAAATTTAAGATGCGCCCTTTCATTCTCAGAAACTTTACTATTGACAGTTTTTTCCAGCGCCCATAATTACCGAGATTTTCCACACTTTTGGGACATCCGGTATAATAAATGCATGTATGTATGTTGTAGCTATGAATATATAAGGATGAAAGCTTGAATAGATTTTCAAGATTATATTTATATCGCAAAAGTTTTTATATCGAAATTCGGTGTCTGGGATATCGATAACGATAATAGTAATTGAAAGGATCAATTGGCTCCTCGATTTCAATTTAGTGAAACTCGTTCGGAATGCAATATCGAACGAAAAAATAATTTCGTACACCTTCGAAAGGAAATCGAATACTCCACAAATTTGATAATGATCGGAGGCGTGAGTGAGCAGGAAAATCGGAATCGAAGGGGAGATATTATCAGAATGAGATGGTTTGAGCGATGTTTATCCATATAATGTTGGAAAAGCTCCAGATGTTTCAAAACACTCCAAAAATATCCCATCCGCCGAAATTATTTTTTTTGTGCGCATATTTCAAAGTGAAACACGTTTTCCTTCCAACATAATTCGATTTCCAATTTCATGGATCCTATAAGCCACTTCCATAAAGTCGATTAATTCGGAAGCGAAGGATCAAATATTGAATGTTATAGTTTGATA